>OMKY01057158.1:0-13789 GCA_900302395.1 Bregmaceros cantori | reverse complement strand
TCTGCCCCCCGCCTCTCTCTCTCTCTCTCCCCTCTGTCTCTGCTGTTCACCTGGAATAAATACACAATCAATGAGAATAACTTGGCTTTAGAAATTTAAATTGGTATTTGAATGTTCACAGTTGAACCTATAAAGTATACTAGAAGCACTCAGAGATTGCAAACCTGCGCCGTAGTGGTACAAAAAAACTGTACTGTTAGTGCTAGCAGTATGTGTGGCAGCCCAATATCAGTGCAAGTGTTCGTAGAGTAGCGCGATTGCTGCCAACTACATTTCTCAGCAGCCCTGCGACCCGGAAGTCTGGTCACGTGAGCGCAGAGCGATCTGTCGCTAAGTTTGTGATTATGTCTGATTGTGTTACTTACAGGCTACAGAAATGCACCCAAATTTAATCACTTCTTTCTTTCGTCATTTCCAACAACTCTGCAAAATTTTCCATATCCGTGCTCAACTTTTTCAGTTATCCGGGGGACAAACCAACGCAACCAAAAACATAACCTGCTCCGCGGATCCGCCCCGGCGCAGGTAATAAGTAATTTTTTCGGCCTAAGCTCCATTCTCCATTTTATTAACAGAGTTACTTTTTTGTTCGGGAGCGGGTCAAGAGAGATCAGGGAAGACTTTGCAGAAAGGTCAGCGAAGGGAGGAGAACTCCCGACGCTGCCGGTGCCTTTGAACTCAAAACCACCATACGTGCAGGTGTATTACCGACTGCGCCACAGAGCTAGCACAGAATCTCTAATTTTTCTTCTGTATGTAACACACCTGTGGTCAGGTAAGGATAAATGAAATATATTCAAAAGTATTTTGAAAAGCAGTAAAAAAAATAGGATTTTGAAATAATAATTTCTTCATACATATTGTAAAATGTATGCAGTTGTGTTTATATTAGGCTGCACTACCTAATGTTAATAGTTCTTGTAAATCAGCATTGTTGTGCAAACAAAATAAAGTATATTCATATGGTCTTATATAAATATATAGTGCTGATATCTATGTTGAAAATGTACTGAGTACAAGAAAAGGTTGTCTGCTAAATTAATATTTCCATTTCACCAGCAGTACCAGTTAGGTGCTACGTAAGGTTTTAATGGTGGGAAGTGATGTGATGAGAAGTGTAGTGGGAAGTAATGTGATGAGAAGTGTAGTGGGAAGTGATGTGATGAGAAGTGTATCTGTTTTTGTTTTTCTTCATATTGTGGAATCGTCGAGTGCACAAAGATAAGCTCTCATGGTTTTGTGTTTTAATTTATCACTGTTTGTCAGGGATCCGAATCAGTTCAAGGAACGAAAACTGAAAACTATCAGAATTTTACGAGGAGCAGAAACGGAAACGGAAAAAAATATTTATTTAAATCTTCCGGAACAGAAATGGAACATTATCCACAAAACCGGTTAAAGGCATTTTTTCCCGTTCTCTATATATTTAAGCATATCCTATGTCTGGGAGACTAGGAAGCGAATGTAATGGCATTAATACAGTTGCACTGAAGTTTGAAAATCCACCAAATATATTTTGTTTAAAAACTATATCTAAACATAACATTGCACAATATAAGGAACTTTAAGAACGAACGAACATTTTATTGTCCTCACCTTTTCACTTGTCCAGGGACTACAATGAAACTAGTCTTTGGCTAATTCTGATCAGCGTGCATTGTCTTTGTTAAAATAAACAAAGAAATAATTCTGAAATTATAGGGGGCTGGATGTGTTGTTAGGTCGAATTCAATCTGCAATTTTAATATATTTAACAATAATTTAAAATAAATTATCCTTTATGGATGCTGGGGGAAGGAGGGAACGATCGCTTTCCTTTTATTTCCCCCAGGTTTTTAATTAGTTGAACATTTTGCCGAAACGTATTACATGGAGAATAAATAATTAGTGTTACGGATGTCTCTGATCATAAAATTATTGAGGGGTGAGGAGATAAAATACTCTGAGAACATAAAACATAACTAGACAAATCTAAACCTGCTAAAACTAATAAGAGAAATAAAGTAAAAGTCCAAAAAAGTGCTGCTTTAAAATTCTTGCATGCAAAATGTATCGCTTTAAATCCAAAACCATGTACCAAAGCTTGGCAGAGATGGCAAAAGTACCCAAATGTCTTACTTGATTAAGAGTAAAATACATTTGTGAAAAAACAACTTGAGTACGACTTTTCGTTTTCGTTCCTTGAACCGGTTTGGAGCCCTGCTTTTTACTTTCAAAAATACTTTTTGAGTACGTCTCTGAGCCTGTACTTTTAACTCTACTCGAATAGGTATTTGGATCAGTACTTTGTAGTCAAGTTGTTTTTTCACAAATGTATTTTGGTCTTACTTAAGTAAGAGTAAAGAAATGTTGGTACTTTTGCCATCTCTGGTTAATTGCCATCTCTGAAGCTTGGTATATGGTTTTAATCTCAGTAGCATCTGGCAGCCGATCTTATGTGACCTGACTGTGTCTAGGGATGCTGGGAGCTCCCCCTGGTTCCCCTGGAGCCACGGGGTGCGCTCGTTCTAACCAAACATGGCCATAGTCTCTGACAGACAGAGCATAAACACACCGCGCACGCTCTCTCAGCCTGTGTGACTGTGTGTATGTGTGGGGGAACGGAAGAGATCATTGTCTACATCAGCCAGGGATAGGGCGAATGGCGAGAAAGTATTTTGTGGTCAAAGCAACTACCTATTTTAAGGTTTATATTAGTGTTAAAGCCTCCATGTTTGTAGAAGTATGCTTTTTGATGTATTCACTGCCCTATACGGTGGATTTAAAAACCTTTTATAAAACCTTAATGTAATAATTAATGAATTCTTGTTGTGTTTACTCAAAGTATTTGGTAAAGACACTACTTGTATTTGCCTTCAAAAGTAATATCTAGACTAAATGTATTTGATACATGTGTATGAACACAATATTATTTTCACAATGCCCCCTCTACCACACTCTCTCAATAAACCGTATAATCAGAAATTACAGTTTGAACATCAACCATGCATTGACAGTCCACCTTCAATTTCTTGTGCAAAAATTCCGTCACTTGTGCGATTTTCACAGAAGGCTCCGAAATGAAGATCGAACAAGTCATTCTGAAATCTCTATTAGGGCTGTGCCAAAAATCGATTTGAAATTGAAATCTGATTATTTTGTTCAGAGGATTTTTGAAAAAGTGAAATTGCCCTTTTTAACATTGATAATGATGATTTTGCTGGTCTGTTTTTAAGTTATATAGGTGAATAAAATGTATATAAATTGATAATTGTATTAATCCTAAGCCAAAGGATGGGGTGTCTGTACTTACAAAATTTGAAATATGAAACTTCTAGTTTTGTTATATTTTATCCTTTTTTTTCCAAAAATCTGCAACAAATCAAAAATCGAGATTTCAGAGACACAAAACGGGGTTTTATTTTTTGGCAAAATCGTACAGACCTACTCTCTATCCACATCTCCATGGCTCCTTGTCTCTCCCGCCTCTCTCCGCCTCTACCTTCTTTCATCTATTTGCCGCTGATCCATCCATCTCTCTATCGCAGGTTCTTTCTCGGCTTTCTCTCAGGGGCCCTGTCGAAGCTGTATCTTAATTTAGCGGTCGAATATGTCGACGGTGTACAACTGTTCCCATAGCCAGCGATTTGTTAGCTGAGCGACGGGCGTGTATTTACAGTATCTTTACTGGCAGGAGGCCACCACTTTACTGGCCCGGCACTCTGCTTGGAAGTAAACAGGGACGCAAAGTGAAACCCAGTATACGTCCATGGGGGGGCCGTGGGTGGTCAATGAGCAGGGAGGGAGGGGATGGTCAGTGTGCGAGGTCACGCAACATGATTTCTAGTGATGGCGTGACGGCACAGTACCACTGCAAAAGGCAATAATGCTGAGGTTGCTCTGCTCTTAAATAGAGTTGTACACAGGGCGTGAAAACAAAATTATTTTTAAAACGTTCCATTCTGAACGGTTCAGACAGGCCTATGTTTAACGTTTTCATTCTCTGAACTGTTCCACCACCAAAATATTGGTCCGAATATTGTGCTCTGAAGCGGTTCAGAGCACAAAAAGTTTGTTCGTTCTTAAAGTTCCTTATATTGTGCAATGTTACGTTTATATATAGTTTATACCGAATATATTTGGTGGTCTTTCAAACTTCAGTGAATTGTATTAACCTGGAAACCGGCTTTAAAGCGCCATTATATTTGCTTCCTGGTCTGTCCACAAGATGGAGCCCCAAATACACGGGGCTTGATGACTGACAATGAAAGTTGGATGGATGCACAACCAGGAATAGTCTCCCAGACATATCATATGTTAAAATATATAGAGAACAAAAAAAAAACAATTTTAACCGGTTTTGTGGATTCCATAATGTTTCTGTTCCGGAACGGTTAAATATATATTTTTTTCATTTCCGTTTCTGCTCCTCGTAAAATTCCATAAAATTCTGTCCGTTTTCGGTTTTCGTTCCTTGAACCGGTTCGGGGCCCATTTTATAATAATCTAACGATGCAATAGAGCTGTAGAGTGACCTTATTGTAAGAAAGCTGCACCACGTCCGCTCTAAGTTCATCAGAAGCACTAGATCAAATGTGAGATTGCTGCAAAACCAAATTAGAACAAGATAGAATAAATAATTTGTGTCTACAGCAATCAAACTGAACAACGACAAGCCACATGAGTTCACACACCGCTCTGCATTACAACTTATATTATTCTGATGTTGTACCTTTACTGTTTTGATGTGGTACCTACACTGTATATAGCTATTTCTATCCCCGAAACCAGAGGTGGGCAGTAACGCATTACATTTACTCAGTTACAATTTTTTGGGGTACTTTTTTGTACTTTTGGAGTACATTTTTCAGAAGTTACTTTCTACATTAACGCAAGTAAATTTGAGGTCAAAAAACTACTTTTTACTGAGATCTCAGCAATTTGCTACACGTTACATTAACTTGGGAACTATTCGCACATACTGTATGTTGACATCATATCTCTCTCTCTCTCTCGGGTACACTTTCTCTTTCACTCTCAGTCTTTTTCTCTTCCAGGCTCTCTCTATCTTGGTCTCTCTCATGCCCTCGCTCCCTCTCAGAAGCTCTCTCGGCTTCTCAGGCTGGCTCTCTGTCTCTCCCTCGGTTTAGTAAATTGACCTGTGGTGAAAATGTGGGTGTTTTTAAAGACCTACATTTTAGTCTCTGAATTTAAGACTTTTTTTAGACTCCAATTCATAGAGATCGCAACAGCAAAGTCCTTTACCAAGCAATGTGACTTCCTGTGTGATGCCATAGATATCCACAATGGCCCACAGGGGGCATCCGATGCTCAAGCCGCAATGGAAGAGCACGGGTTCGCCGTCGTTGATGTTGTAGAAGACGCGGCCGTGGCGGTCGGCCCAGAAAGACAAGACATTGTCCTTCAAAGCCAAGCGCTCAGGCAGAGCTTTGGCCCAGTAGCCAGGCCTCGTCACCAGGTCGGGACAGGCGTATTTAGGAATGTCAGCCGGTGACAGTTCCCCGGGGTCCAGGCTGGTGAAACCGAAGCGCAGAGCACCACTCCAGCCCGTGTGGATGCCGGACAGACGCAGCCGGACCTGCAACGTGAAGTGGGCTGTTGGTTTGTTGAATGTAAATAATATGGTTGATGGTCAGTATTTGTATTTCCGAATTGCAGAGCATAGGGGATGTAACGGCTCCTTGGCAGATCCTTCGTGTTAACGCGATACGCTTTAAGCGAATGAATGGATTTGTCCCAGATCTGGTGCGTTAATGCTCTACGGTGGGTTCATGATCTGATTAGATTTTGGGACACTTTCAAGATGGCTGAATTCAAGATGGCCGAATTTTTGTATTTTCCATGCGTTCTGACCAGGTATAATGATTTGCCCCAAATTGTTTTAGCTTTGTATTCAGGGATACTCCTTCAGCATTTAAGGTGATTGCATGGGCCTAGTTTATATTGGTTCTCTCATTACACACTATTAAAAATTGGTTCTATAGACGAGTTCGGGGGTACTTCCGGACTCTTAATGTCACTTTCGGTGTCATTTACTTGCCGTGTCTTTGGCTATTTTTCAACATGTCTATTCGGTGGGAGCACACACGTACAGGGTTATTTGAAAATTGTGGTGGTAACTTGCGGTGTGCTATTCCTCACCCCAATGTTATCGTGTGGATCTGTAACCTATAAACGCATGATTTAATAATCAGTTCAACCCGTTCCATTGTCTCATTCTTTTTGGAAGTACTAGAAGAAGCAGCCAGCCTATTGGTCCAGAAGAACATGTGACCACTCGGTGAGTAACTTCAAGTCGGATTTTGACTGTATTTCATCAATATATATACAAAAAGGTTAACGAAGCAAGGGGAGTGATGTGTAACTGGTCACAGACCGACAACTAGTGATCGGATTTTTAACTGGTGTGTGTTTTGTGTTCACGTACGGCAGCCTTCTACCAGACTTTATATGCATACATATAGGCACCGGAAGTGACCTGCAGAAGTGTGTTACTCCCCCAGTGTTTCGTACGTGAACTCGTCTATAGAGAGATAGAGAGAGCTATACAATATATGAGAGAGAGACACTCCACAAACGACTTCTTCCAGTGGTACTGTCCGCTAGGGGCGCCAACGACAGTCAGAATGAATGGGATCCTATGGGAGCTGAAATTAAAAATATTAACGCCAAATCTGGCGACTTTGTGAAATTATGACCCCCCTCACACAATTAACTGATAATTATCCCGGCAATATACGTTAAAAAAATCAATTAGGAAACATCTTTAAATAGGTTAAAACAGGCTGCTAAGATTGGAATATTTGTATTGGAATTCCCATAGGGCTCGGTTTTCTGAATCTAGGCTCATACCAAGCCGGAATCTAGGCCCATACCAACCCGGAGTGGGCACGGACAACAAAATGAATGCGGTGTCCATTTTCATATACAGTCTACGTTAAAGACAGGCGCATCTGCCTGCGTTGACATTTTCGGACCACAACGGCCACTGACCTTTTCATACAAGCGCACGGGTCTGTGGCTGAACGTGATGCCGTTACAGAAGCTGTTCTTGCGCGTGGCGCGCCGCAGCTGGCCGTCCAGCCGCACGTTCTTGCCCTTGGCGTGGGGGTGAAAGCGCGGTGACTCGAGGCTCGCGCCAGCGCTGGAGGATGAGCTGGGGGGCGCCGATGCCCGGCGCTCCACTGTCGACCTGCTGCTCGGCAAAATGTAGTATTGCCTCTTGGCCACTGGTCGGGGCTGCAGGCCAGCATCTGCTGCTGTGTGCCAGAAGAAAATGTCTATGAAACTACTCCACCAAACATGTTAATTTACTAATTGCACATTTTCTCGCTCTCGCAATACTGTTGGTTTCTTTGCCACATATACCCGAAACGCGTAGCGTTGGTGGACTTTCAAACTTCAGTCCAACTGTATTAACATGAATGCAACTCCATTGCATTCACTTCCTCGTCTGCCCACAAGATGGAGATCCAGATGCATGGGGCTTGACGACTGACAGTGAAAGTTGGATGGATGCACAACCGAAAATTTCTGCTCCTCGTAAAATTCCATAAAATTCTGTTCGTTTTTGGTTTTAGTTTTTGTTCCTTGTTCGGAACCCTGGTTTGGAGACCTACACGCCCGCCAGATGGTTAAATTCAAATCCCAAATTTTTGTGGTCCATAACTACAGACCTGTGTGGATGGATTTGCCCCAAATTTCATTAGCTTTGTTTTCACAATAGCTTTGTTTTTGTTTTCACTATAAAGCACGTAAGTTTAGTTTCGCATAAAGCAAAAATCTTTCAAGATGGCAGACTTTTTCCTTTGTGTGGTAACAAAATCTTGTAAGCCAATACTCAGCAGCCTGTGCAAGCCCCTGTGACGTTTGGATTCCTTGAAAGAAACGTTAAATACGACTGAAAGTATGGCTCTACAATAGTCCTGGGTTTCATCGACGCTACTATCGCGTTTCAGGGACATCAATAATAATATATAATATTATAAGCGGGGTCCACGTTGGCCGAGTGGTTATGGACACCGCACCTAACGCGACCCCATTCTTGTTAGTGGCGCTGCGTCTACCGCAGCGTCCGCAGTGTTGAGAATTTGACTACGCTCATCGACTTGTCTGCAATGTCTATCCCTGATCTCTTCAACCCAGTTTCCGACTAATCCTATCCTAAGATGGAAAAACGGCGCTGACGCCGGAAAAAATAACATAAAAAAAAAAGAAAGTTGCAATAAGCATAAAAACAGATCCTCACAGCTGGTAGTTATTTTTTAATTTGGCGCTCTTCCAACTGAGCAACTGTCAGCCACCTAACATGTTCATTCATGTTCAAGGAACGAAAATGGAAAACGAAAACGAGCGGAGTTTTACAGAAATTTATGAAGAACGGAAATGGAAAAAGATTTCATCAAATGTTCCGGAACAGAAATGGAACATTATGAAATTCACAAAACCGTTTAAAAACTTTTTCCGCTGTCCATATATCTTAGCATATCTTATGCCTGGGAGACTTCCTCCCATTTTCATTGTCAGTCATCAAGCCCCATGCACCTGGGGGCAACGAGGAAGCTAATGTAATATAATTGTAATATAGTTGCTCTGAAGTTTGAAAGTCCACCAAATATATTTTGTATAAACTACATCTAAACCTAACATTGCACAATATAATAATAAGGAACTTTAAGAATGAACACAATGTTTGTGTTCCGAACCGGTCAGGACCAATATTTTGGTGGCGGAACGTTTCCAGGACGAAAATGTATAGAGCTGCCTGAACCGTTCTTAACCGAACGTTTTAATAATAATTTTGTTTCCAAGCCCTGATGTTCATAGACACGACTCCTGCGTCCCTGCAAGTTGTGTGTCTTGTTTTCTGTTTGAGGAATCAGAACATTTACAATGTAATGATTCGGCGGAATTCCACAGCTTACAATTTCATATTCAATAATTAACCTAAAATGACCAGTTATGAAGCAAGCCTATTTTTCAAGTGATAATGAAGTCAAAATGGTCTTATTAAATGAATTGCAATGCCAAAACACTGAAACATTGCTTTTAAAAAATACTTAGCATTTTCTTTGATCCTCTAAGTCAATTTCATTATAATTTGCCGCAAATTCAGTACATTTCAGTGCTTAAAAAATAAAACAGTAAACATTACTGCATATATCAGTGTAGGGCACAAAGGTAACAGCAGTCCAAACTTGATGAAATAATAATACATAATATATATTTTATATTTTACGGAACACAAAAATTGTGTTTGTTCTTAAAGTTTCTCATATTGTACAATGTTAAGTTTAGATATAGTTTATGCAAAATACATTTGGTGGACTTTCAAACTTCAGTACAACTGTATTAATGTGAAAACCGTCTTTAAAACGCCATTACATTTGCTTCCTCGTCTGTCCACAAGATGGAGCCCCAGATGCACGGAGCTTGATGACTGACAGTGAAAGTGGACAAAAATAGTCTCCCAGACATAGGCTATGTTAAAATATATAGAGAACAGAAAAAATAAATGTTTTTAACCGTTTTTGTGGATTTCATAATGTTCCATTTTCTGTTCCGGAACCGTTAAAAAAAAATCTTCTTTCGTTTCTGTTTCCGCTCCTCATAAAATTCCACAAAATTCTGTTTGTTTTCAGTTTACGTTTTCGTTCCTTGAACCGGTTCGGAGTCCTGGATGAGGATGTTTCCATGGACTGAGACAGTTTCCAGGTTTTACTAAATTTCAAAATTCGCACACGAGAGTAAATGTTCGGCGCCGCAAGCTTGCCTATCCACGTCCTTTGTCCTGGTTCCTGACTGGCTAAAATTCATCCAATCAGCGAGGGACAGCAGCAGATACGTGGAGCTGTTTACAAATATATCTTGATTATTGAACACTGCGTCTGAATACGATCGCGGCAAATAAATCTGCGGGAAACAACCCGCACTGCATCCAGGAACCAACCCACGACAAATTCAAAATGCGGTTTGACTACGCCCTAAAAGAGGAGCAGAGGTGAGGAGCAGAGGACTGCAATTAATCTCATCTAGTTGGCTTGTCAAGTTACGTCAGCTAGTCCCAGTAAATTGAAAATGAATAACAAAACACAAAAGACACAAACGGCTATAAATAATTTCGTTAAAACTCATCTTCTGTGTGTTTAAAGAGAAGGAGGGAATAGCAGCAGTAAGTGGGGGACGGAGAGAGACTGACAGACAGAGATAGCGAGAGGGTTACACGTATGGAAACTGCAGGAGCTAATATGTCTCGCCCCAAAGTACCGTGATGACAGGGACAAGCTGTCTGTATACACACACACACACACACACACAGAGATGGCAAAAGTCCCCAGATTTCTTAGTACAATTAAAATAAATTTGATCAAAAACAACTTGAGACAAGAGACTAAGATTACACAGTACTGATACACATAGCTACTCAAGTCAACGTAAAAAGTGCAGGCTCTGAAATGTACTCAAAAGTATCATCAAAACATAAAACCATTGTCCGCTTATGTCAGGAAATAATTCTTAGCTAGTCCTGTTAGTGTAAATGTACATAATTCTGCAAAATGTCACCCGTACGCAGTGTACATAATTATAAAAGTACTAGTTACTTGAAAGAAATGCAGGTAAGTATAATACTTAAGTATTTGTACTTTGTTACTTGACATCACTGTACGCATTCACACACAGGTCTTGCACTTGGTATGCATCATAGTCTTATTATATTGCTCCCAATGAAAGGACTATTGTATTTAAAGCTGTTGAAATTCCATACACATTTCACCTATCAAACAGTAGCATGGGGTTATGCCATCAGTCTGTTGAGTTGTATATACGATAATCGCATACATCAGATTTGCATATGATGTAGTAGTAGCTCAGTGCACAGACAGTGCACTACAAAGCCCATATACGTTCAGGGTCGTGAGTTTGCTTCCCCTCAACGACAACTTTGCTGCATATCTTATCCCCTTTGCCTCTTTCTAGGTGATCCTGAATAAAGCTGAAAATGGTTCGAATGGGCCGGAAAAAAGCGATTATTTAAATTTTTTTCTTCATTCTAAACAGTAACATAATTCCATTATAAATAAAGCAGTGGATTCATTCACATTACTAGAAGAATATGTTTAAACAAGGGTAATTTAATGGTTTCGTGGATTTCAGGCATTGAGTTGAATTGGTCCATTAATTTATGCAGAATGGCTACATGTTTAATGTTTTTTTAGTGCTAAAACGTGTGTTATAATTTTGCCTGCTGCGTCATATCAAAGTTGGTGTGGTCGCTTGTCAGACTACCTTATCAGCTGAATTGCTTTTCAAATTGATCATCTTTCAACAATTTCATGCCTTCCCATGATTTTTAAATTTCTTCGATTAAGTGTTTTGGTGCAAAATGTTGCTCTGTAAATGAAATATGAATGAATATGAAAGTGATTGATCTCTTGTAATATAGGGCTCTGCTTCCTGCATACTTTCAAATTACTAATCTAAACTAAATCAAATAGATTTGATTTCTATGCTCATATAAGTGTGTGCATCCCCTTATTCTTGGCAAAGGTAACTAATCTAGATTACTACATATTTTGAAATGTAACTGTAACGGAATGCAGTAACTATTAATTGGAATCTAGTTACTGTAAGCCAATAGGGCTTCGAATGGTGACATCACGACTTGGGGGCGGCAGTCGCACGTACAGTAACCCCTTACCATTGCATTGGGTTAAATGTGAACACAAATTAACCGTTGTAATATTATCATTCACCAGAAGATGGCAGCCTACTCCCATGGCAGGGCTTTGAAGCAGTTCAAGGAATGAAAACGGAAACCGGAAACGAACAGAATTTTACGAGGAACGGAAAGAGAAATGAAAAAAGATTTCTTCAACTCTTCCGGAACAGAAACAGAACATTATGACATCAACAAAACCGGTTAAAAACGTTTTTCCGTTCTCTGTATATTTTAACATATCCTATGTCTGGGAAACAATTTCCGGTTGTGCGTCCATCCAACTTTCACTGTTAGTCATGAAGCCCCATGCATCTGGGGCTCCATCTTGTGGACAGACAAGGAAGCGAATGTAATGGCGTTTTAAACCTGGTTTCACGTTAATACAGTTGCACTCAAGTTTGAAAGTCCACCAAATATATTTTGTATAAACTTAAACTTAACATTGCACAATATAAGGAACTTTGAGAAACGAACGAAATTTTTGCGTTCCGAACCGGTTCAAGGCTGATATTTTGTTGCCGGAACGTTTCCAAGAACAAAAACACAGGCCTGCCTGAACCGTTCAGAACAGAACGTTTCAAAGATAATTTCGTTTTCAAGCCCTGCCCCATGGATAAATCAATAATAACAAATATTGCTCTCTGCTTGTTCATCTGGCGGCGATGCGGCTGTCAAGATGTCTGCCGCCCCCAAGTGGTGACATAATTTGCCCAAGCCCTACTACAGGCAGTCTGTTAATAACCAACCCAGTCAATTGACTACAATCCATCAATAGGTGGCCCTGCAGTGGCCGGTATTTGGGTGAACGGCTCAATCAATTATTTTGTAATATTTGATTACATTTTAGAAATACATAACTCCACCGACAGTGGTCCTCAGAGTGTAAGTGCAGGAATGCAAACACATACACACACACGTGGTGTGCTCGGGGGTGGTGGTGGGGTGATGGGTGCGTGCAGCGCAGGCTGCTGAATATAGACGCTCAGCTGCCATTCTTAGATGAAAGGCATAGCCACTAGGGGTCACAATAGGTCACTTTGGAGAACTCACGTCTTCGTCAATGTCGTGTGGTCCTGCACACCGTTTGTGTAAATTGTGTCCGTTTGGGAGCATGCATATGTCGTGCGCATATATATATATATATATATATATATATATATATATATATATATATATATATATATATATATATATACACACACACACACAAAGGCTGGGAATCAACACACCATACATAATCAGATTACAGTAATACTATTTTGAAAATGTCTAACTAGAATGTGAAAATGTACAATTTAGAATACAGATACATTTGCCAAAATAGGGGAACTTGTCTTGGGGTCCCCTCATGACCCCAAGACAAGCCTCTGAGCCCGTGGGTTCATGCTGCATCCCCCCCCCTTGTCTCCCTATCTCCATCTTTAAGAAGACCTTTCATTTCACTGGTAATCCAGGTCTGCAAAATGGGTAGATTTATGCACACATTTGCGCAGAGAGTTATCTCTATCTCTAACCTCGGGAATCCACTTCCTGAATGTATTATACATAATGGGAATCCTGTTTTTTGTAATTTATCTTTTATTTATCCAGGAATTGACTCTCTGAGCATCAGGTGGATGCCAGGTATAAAAAAGCCAACCAGCGCATGTACTTCCTTTACAGAAAAAGGACATCGAACAGGACAATTTACCCGCAGCCTCCCAACCCAAACAAACTGGCACACACTCAACCATGGACACACAAACACACACACAAACAGTGGGCTGGTATACCTATGACGGTAACATCCTAGTTATAAGCCAGATCAACGTTGTTGTGGTACAACCCATTGTGGCAAACCACACTGGGTACGTTTAGCACACATTGATGTGTTTTGACACACACATGCGCGCACAAGTGTTACAACTTGAGGACAAACAATGCTGCCCAAGCATTCCCAAACTGTCTTGGTTGCCACGTAAGGCTTGAACAGTACAACAATATGGAAAATGTGAAATATCGCCATTATGTCAAATATCGGGATTAATGGCAGTAGTTTTTTGAAAGGTTGTGTACAAGAAGAGTGTATAC
>OMKY01057155.1:0-14820 GCA_900302395.1 Bregmaceros cantori | reverse complement strand
TTGTGTAGCATTCCACCTTTAATGAACATTTCTTTTTTAGTAAGACCACACCCTCCAAGAGGCCAAACAGAAAGAGCAGCAATAGGAACCGCACAGCCCTCAAACAGCTGCCGGCCTGACATCACAAAAGAGAGATTGACATCTCTCAGCATCACAAGAAGACCATAGAAAATATTTATTTTCTTTTTTTTCTATAATTCACATTTAGACGTGTCCTGTACTGGTCAGTCCACACTTTTCTTCCTCGTTCCTTGTTATAAATACATGTGACAAATCAATAAATTCGTTGTACAAGACACATCCCCAAAAAAATGAATCAATAAAATAATAACAATTTGTGCAAATGTTCGTCAAAGCGCCGAAGAGAATGGCCACTCGCTGGTCCGCTAGTGCCACCGCCTGTGTGTCTGCAGGCTACTGATGAGCTGAGGCCGAGGAGAGACTGACCGAGGCTGCTTGCTTGGTTAAAATGATGCGTCCCAATTCTAATATCAGAAATCATCTTAGCGCTTAGCCCTTGTTTGCTCAATATGTATTTGTTGCTGATCTGAGACCTTTGTGGATTTTCAGCTATGTTTTTAGCCCTAGTGCCAAGTCAGCTTGAGCTTTGAGCCTAGGGCGATTCCACACTTGGTTTGAGCCCTCGCCCTTAACAAAAATGAAGTAGCGGGACATCACAAATCCAAAGGCTAGAGCTGAGATAAGTACCAAGATGTGAATAAGGACGCAGCATCAGTCTGTTCCAATTTGCGTGCTTCAGCCCTTTGAATACTTTGTTTGAGTGTGTACACTTCTCACACTCACTGAAACAAATGGCAAACAAGGCGGCAGTGGTGGGTGCAGGCACTGTTGTGGTGACTGCAACAGCGAATAAATGCACATTTCCCTCTGTATCCTATTTAGTTTATAGTTAACTGTCACGGAGCGGTGCCCATTCTTTTCTTTATATTCCCAAAAGTGGGTGATATTTTGGTGGGAAGTGTGATGATGTGAAACCGCACAACTGTTATTTTCGGTACGTCTGTCAAGGGGCATTCCATTTGGAACAGCACTTTCCCGTTGAAAAAAATATTCATGGAGAGTGCAGTGTACATTGTGCACCGAAGTCAAGTGCCCTTCGGAAGTACGCAAATTGGAACACACTGACATACACATAAACATGCATGACACGGGCCCTAAGGGGACGAGGTGACCAGAGGTGATGGTTTAAACCAGGGGTGTCAAAATCATTTTCATCTTGGGGCCTGCGTTGACGTAAATCTATTCCCATTGGCCGGGCCACTAAAGAGATGGCATAACTTTGAAAATAAAAAATGAAATAAAAAATAAAAATATACACACTGTTCATTCATCTGCCTTGACAGTGTCTCAGGTTCGGACGTCTTTCGTTACCATTTAAAACCATTTAAAGTCTAGTGCCTGGACTGTAGCTGGGAGCAAGGAAACACATAGATGTAAATGTATGGAGAAACTGCTGCCGTGTCTCAAATGGAGCACATACGCCGCTGTCCAGAGTTTGTCTAATTCTAAGTGGCGCGAACACACCCAGGAAATCCAGTGTGCAACCGACACTAAACGGCCGCCATGCTGCCTAGATAGCAGAAACGGAATGATGTTGACATTGCGGACCAGTGCACACGCACGCCATATCCAATAACATGTTGTCGTTCTGTATGCAATCGGTCCTATTGCCGTGCAAAGGGCCAATAGGGCTTTGGCATGGTGACGTCACAGCTTCAGGGCGGAAAACCTTTTAGCTGCACGTATATGTATACGTACGGTGAAGTGGTATACCTTACGACTTCAGGTCCACATATATTATATTGGGGTAAATGGAAAGCAGAAGGACTGTGGTAATGCTATTAATTATGCTATTAATCGCCAACAGATAGCAGCCTACTCCCATTCAACTTTAGATTTCAACTGTCAATGTTACGCGAATATCGTTCTCTGCCTACTTGTTGCTGATCTTGAATCTTCATGGAATTCAGTCATGTTCTTAGTTGCTAGCATAACTTGCTGAAGTGGCATAGCGTCGTTTCCAGTAAGTGCAGAACAGAGGTGTTTGATTTGAGATATTACTAAACCGTGACAGTTTTGCCAAAAAAAAACTAAATCAGTGCACTTATCCAAGTGTGCCATTTGAGACACAGAAAGCTTCTTGCTCTGCCCCGAGTTTGATTGTTATTGCGACAACCAGTGGACACATTCAGAACGGCAGCTATTTTGGTAAATCATCGTGGGCCAAATCAGGCAGACGGGCAGCATGTTTGACACCCCTGGTGTAAACCTTGTCATACGGGCAGACGCTGGGGGACCACAGATGGAGGGGGTCCACAGATGCTGGGGGTCCACAGATGCTGGGGGTCCACTCATCAACAAACTCCGCTGTGGATGTGAACGTCCCAGCCGACTCAGTATGAGGGGGCATTTCAGATTTGGCACCATGTTGTGGAATTTGTAAGAGTGAATAATTCATTTAATCGAGTGATATAATGCATTATTGTTAACTGAGTGGATCTCTGGTTGGGGTTGAATTTGATTTTTTTTTTTTGTGTTACAGTACTGTACGTGTTGTGTGAACTAGCTCTGTCGAGCAGCAAACAGCTACAGTAGCACAAATGTAATATTTCCATGTAGTACATTGTTGCCCAATCTCACAATCTCCCAGTCAGGACATTGCAAACATTTGGACTCTACATCCAGCCTGCATGTTCGTGGACACCCCCCCGGCCGATTTCTCGTCCGCTGTGACTTCGCTTTGGCCACATTTTCTGCTCTGGTAAGCAAGTATTTCTATTTCTCCAGCTCCATGAGTGCTCTGAGTCACTGCAGACGTACAGACACACCGCACGGCGAGGGCTGTTTTCTATCAGACCAGCGAGGCCTCGGCTAGTCATAGCTCCGTCACTTCTAGCGGAGTCCCCGACAGCGAATGCGACACCTTGCGCTGACCGCGATGTATCGGCGTGGACTTCGCCGACTCGGTGGCGTCTTCCGTCGCCCCCACGTCCAGCGTCTCTAGCGAGCGGCCCAGCCCTCGCTGGTCCTCCTCGGGCAGGCTGTTGAGATCGGACGTCAGCAGCGTGCCCGTGCTGCCGTGCACGACGTGCACGCCGTCGATGCCGCGCGTCTCCACCGGGAGCTTGTGCTTGAGGCGCAGCGGGCCCAGCACGCCGTGACCTACGCCGCCGCGGCCCATGGTTAGTCGCTCATCGTCGTCCTCATCCAGGTCGCTCTGGATCAACTACAATAACAGTTAGAGATTTAATTACTTTCACTCACCCCACAGTAATATATATATACATACAGTAATAACTAGTAATTATACAATAATGACAAAAAAGATCAGAAGCTGTTAAGAGAACGTGTATAACTAAAACTAAAATCAGATCTGTTACCAAATTTAGTTAACTAATAGTATAATTAATTTTTTGGCCGAGGCATCCCAAAGACCTCAGATCTGGAGGCTCTGCAGAAAGAAGTGGCTGACTCTACCTGCAGCAAAGCTGCCCTGTAATTAAATATCATTGCAGCAACTGCTACAGTCACTAGAAAATCATGCACTATGGCCCAATGTGGCAGACACGGCACTGTAAAGTCAAAAACTCCTGACCATTCTTAGACTTAGTTCCGCTGCAATTGTTTGGGTTGTCTGCCTTGACTTCTTTTACCCTCCACTGATCCCTGACTGATCCCTGAAGGCAGAGTTTTGTTGAAGCGTTTCATATGACCGCAGACACTAAAGGATCTACTTTGCATTATCGCCATTATGGTTTGAAGTGCAGTTATTCTATTCAGCTATTTTATAATTAACGTTATTTGAAATATGCAAAATAGAGACAGGAATCCAGGACAACAAAGAGGTTATTTGGACAACGCACACAAAGTTTGAGGATATCGGGAGAAAAGAGCAAAGTTACAATTGGGTGCGGCTCAACACCACCCTCAGCTGTAGTGGAAGACGAAGTGAAAGGTACAGGAGGCTGCAATCGACACCTGAATTCAGGCAAAGAATTTGCAGGCAAAGAAGAAAGAAGAAGTCCAGGGAAACTTCAAGCCGACTTGGTTCGAGGTGCGTTACAGAAAAATCCTTTTGATTTTAGATATGTAATACGCACTAGGTCGCACTGTACTGCTAGGACGGTACTAACCTGACCCCTACCAAGATGAAGCCCCTACTTTCTCTACCCCCTTCCCTACCTGCTCTAAGAGCTCTTTTAACAGAGATAGCACAAGAAAAAACGAGGAATGGCCAAATTGAAAAATATCTCCTTTTCGGCGTGGTCTTTTAGTGGTTAGTGTCTACCCCTGATCTCTTCATCTGACTATTTCTATCAATAAAGAGAGAAAAAAAAACGGAGCTTCGCTGAAGAAAAAAAGAAGAGTTGAAAGGTGGCAAAGGAGTGAAAAGAGGATCCAGGGCGAAAGAGCACGCTGTCGGGGTCACCTCCGTGACTGAAGATCCGTCTCCTTCGGTGGACTTGTGGACCAGACGGGCGGCTACCAGGGACTTCAATCTCAGGTAGTCATCCAGAACCACTTTCAGCAGCGAGCCCTGACAATGCAGTTAACCATGACGACAAAACTCTTAAACAAATAAGACCTGGCGTCTTCTACCTTCCAAATAATATTAAAAGTAAATGACTAGATGCTATCCCTATCCCGTAAACCTGGTGCTTGTCCCATTCGTAGCACGACAGTCTGCTTTGTCCGGAAGATAAAAACATGTTCATGTTTGAGTAATCGCTGTGCCGCATTGCCGCATTCTATGGAAACCTGCGAGAAATACAATTTCAAGATAGACAAATTTTGTCGCCTTATTTTGTCGGAGAGCAGCCAACCATGTTTAACTCGGCATGTTGCCGTGAGGCTAGGACGACCGCTGACGTAGACCTTTGTTGGTCGCATAATGTAAGAATGCAGCTCCCTGCACACGAGTATGAAGTGAAGAGGACGTCGTTCATTCAGTGTCACTTACATTCCAGTTCATCAGCGATTTTTAACTAGCACCACACACTCAGTGGTGTGTCAGTGTGTTAACAACACATGACCTAAGGCATACATGCACCTGTGCATTGTGTATGTATTCAAAAACAAAACATATTTCGACATTGCGACATTGTGTTCATACGTATATTCCCCAGCGTTTCACATCTTTAACCTCTTTCCTTCATTTATTCATTTTCAGAGTTACAATGAGAGCGTTATAGATACAATGCTGTATAATGTCCACTCTCACAGAGTGTCGGGGCCACATATGTCATTTCCAGACTGGCTGTGCTGTATCGTACCTTGATCGGTCCGTCCCGCATTATCTGACCCAGTTTGCCGATGTTGTCATACTCCTGTATCGCTGCCCGCAGGTAGCGGTCGTCCTCCATGTTGTTTTGTGGACCTCGACCAAATGTTCCCTTCACACACAGAAAAGGACAAACACACATGCACACACACACACACGCACAGGCATGCAGAGACGTACACAATCATATTATTTAGGCGTACTGGCGACTAGGTGTGCAACAATTAGTCGATTAATTGCGGACTAATCGATTATGAAATTAATCGACAACTAATGCAATAATCGATTAATCATCAAGGAGTTGAATCATTGTTTGTGTCAGCAGTTTTTTGCTGACAACACAAATTTGATTTATTGATTTTCTGAAAATCCAAAATATGATTAAAATTATAACCCTAAACCTCTACTAAGAATGATATTATCTGCTATTGTGTCATTTTCTTTTTTTTCCTCAATTGTTATTATTGTATTAGAGTGGATTACCCTAAGGTGGGCCACTGCCTAATGTAGTACACATAAGATCCAGTGGCTCTGGCTCCTCCCTAAACGAATGAATTTCAGTGACACTATGGTAAAAGCAAACTATGGTATGTTTCTAAGATCAAGTTCAACTGTTCAACACTACATTTCACTGTCCCACCTTATGCAACTGACTGTCCCACATTGTAAAAAGCAGCATGTTTAACTCACAGAAAACACATATTTACGACATGAAGACATATTTTAGAATTTTAAATATTTAGAATGTAGATAATTCTAATCACAATTTCTCCTAGAAAGATCCTCTTCTTGATTGATACATTGTAGTCCAGATAATTTGTGGAGAATATTTGGTGGAGCTCCAAACATCTTTGCAAAAGTGTTGAAAGACTTTGGACACTAACTGCCGTTCACTCACATGTGTGCGTGCGGGGCTATTCCATAAGTCCGTGATGTCACTCAGGTCTCCCGGGAGGTCGTCTTCATGGTCAGCCTGCGCTGCCAGCTCCATGTTCCGGCAGAACGGATCCAGCCACACTGGGTTGGCCCTGGGAAGTGGGAGCCACATCACACAGAATTAAAATGCGGACGCGGAGATTGAGACACTGGGCCTTTGTATTCAGTGAGGCTGGTCTCTTCATCTCTTTCGGGCTCTTGTCGGGATGCTTTGTCGCATTTGCTGGATGCCCCGGGGGAAATCTTACACACAACACACATCAAACAAAGCACGGTACAAAGTAGGGGCTTCCCTAAAAATGAGATCAAAATCTCTGTGTCCGGAGTACACGTTGTCTCGAAGCCAGCACAAATGAATCACTCACGCATCGCATGCGACTAGAATGATCATTAGGTCTGGATTATGTAGTCTCGAAAAAAGTAAAGAAAAAATGAAATTAAGTTATCAAATCACAGCGGAGTAGGCGTGACAAGTGGCAAGGAGGCCCACGTCTCGATTGGAGCAAGGCCAGCCTTAACGGGGTGCTGATTGGATTTTTTTCGCCTCGTTCCAGACTCACCGGACCGTCTAGTCGGGTGCGATGTGTGGACGATTTGTTGCTGCTGGCTTGCCAGGTCAACGTTGCCTTGTATTTGTACGGTTGCTATGAAAACCGAATGAAAACTATTAATAAATATTAATAAACTATACATTATTTTTAAAATGTTGCGTTCTGAACGGTTCAGGCAGGTCCATATTTAATGTTTCCGTTCCCGGAACCGCTCCGGGACCTAAATATTGGTCCTGAAACGGTTCGGAACACAAACATTTTGATCGTTCTTAAAGTTCCTTATACTGTGCAATGTTAAGTTTAGATATCGTTTGTACAAAATATATTTAGTGGACTTTCAAACTACAGTGCAACTGCATTAACATGAAACCGCGTTTAAAGCGGCATTACATTCGCCTCCTCGTCTGTCCACAAGATGGAGCCCCAGATGCATGGGGCCTGATGACTGACAGTGAAAGTTGACGGAAAATAGTCTCCCAGACATAGGATATATTAAAATATATAGAGAACGGGAAAAAAAAAAAACAATTTCTTGGGATTCCATAATGTTCCGTTTATGTTCTGGAACAGTTGAAGAAATCTTTCTCCGTTTCCGTTTCCGCTCCTCATAATATTACGTAAAATTATGTTTGTTTTCGTTCCTTGAACCGGTTCGGAACCCTGATGAAAACGATAATTTTCAATGTTCAACTATGTTGAATGGGAGAGGTTTTGATGTGATGTGATCCATAAAAGACAAAACAAAATCTGAAATAGTGAGGATACTTTACAGACAGATAGAAGAACCAAGAGGTAGCAGTTTGATTGACTAATCACTATGCTTTTGTAAGCAAGTCTGAAAGTACCTTTGAAGAGATTTTCACAATAGTGTACAACTGAAAGAGGGACCTCCTCGATAAACACTGATCAGTGCTCCTGAGCTGCATGGGCGTAGGTCTGTGTTGGCTTCTTGATGTGTGTGATTTCTTACCCCTCAAATGAGTACTTGTTGGTGTTTGGCATATCCAGGATGTCCACTAGACCTGGGTTTCCTGATAGACAACATGGCAAGTTGGCAACATAATACTTTCTTAAATAAAAAACAACAACACGCAACACGCTTGATCGATTAATATCATGTCTGATTAATGTCTGATTAACTATCGATTAAACAGACATTTTTACTGGCAATTAATCGATTAATTTTTCCTTTCAAATCAGAACGATTATTAGAATTAATTATGATTTTGAAACATTATTAAAAGCTTGCAATGTTAATATTACAAACAAGAATGAAAGAGCCTACTCTTACTGACTAAATTATAGCATATTGGGCTTTCACACAAGCTTACGTGTTGTCTTTATTGTATTTGAGGTCTTGACACTGGAAAAATTGCATTTTTGCAACATATATTGAAAAAATATTAAATACATTTGAGCGGAGAATAGGCCAAACCATGAAGCAATTAATCACTGCCGATTAATCGATTATTAAATTAGTTGCCGATTATTTCTATAATCGATTATATCCTTTAATCGATTAATCGGTTGAAGCTCTACAGCAATCATAACAATATAAAGATATATGAATGGTAAAGCAAAAGGATCATTGTCAATGTCATCATTGTACAGTGTAATTGTCTTGGACATAAAGTTCCATGAACTCTCAACCCATTCATAGAACATGTAAAACAAGTCACTGTGCATATAATTGCAGCATTTATCACAATTATACACACAGCCAGCTGGCAGCTCACCTGTAGCACTAGCCTTAATGGCCTTGAGTTTCCTCTTGTGCCTGTTGACCACGAAACACAACTTCATTACAACACACATTTCAACTGTGTTCATTTTGTATCTGTTTTGGAAGGAACATCTCAGTTAATAATAACCACCAGAGCCAACCATTAGCCAGGCAACTCAGAGTGGAGGAACATGCATGTTGTATAGAATTTTCAGAAATATGTCTTTCCACATGGAAACTATTAAACATATTTTTGGGTAATAGCTTCTATTTGGTTTAAAAAACAAAAAAAAAATAAAACAAAACAAAACACATATTTCCCTACAATCAACACTGGCAATAAATAGCAAACTTACACCTCAGAATACCATCAAATATTCCAAAAAACTGGAAGTTTACTTTCGGGTTGAGCTGTGTATTTGTGTCAAAGATCAATTAGCAAAGAGTGTGGTGGGGCTATTTTTTATTATGAATACTTTGACATGGAGACCATCTGAGGCAGAGCCTTGGAGTTATTTATATCCATTTTTAAAACTCAATTAAACCTTGTTCAGAGCTCACCTGCAATTGGATAAATGTCTCAAATGATCCTTGATTTGTTCTTTCAAAGATAAATGAGGAAATGTTCACGAAAAGAGAGGGGGCCCAGAGCTATTTGTGTGCATGGAAGAAAGACGCTCGTCACTTATATACTATAGTTACTCACTTTGCAATGTAAAGCGCAGGGCTGGTCAGTAAAAACAGAGCTGGTGTGAACTTGGGAGGGCCAGCCCACGCACATCTAAACATGAACCGGTCCACCAGGCAAATGCCCAAAAACCCAGATTACCAGGCCGAGCCTTGTTGGAGCGACCACCCCACAGACTGAGCTATAGCCACAGCTCCTTTCAATCGCCAGCCCCTCTAATAACCATCCCACGGTTGTTGAGTTATAATTAGTATAGCCATGGTGCAGTTTTATTTTTCTCTTACATTCTCTGGTAGTGCCAGCTGAGGGTGCCAAACACAATGGCTGCGGCACACAGGACGACCGCCAGCAGGATGATGACCATCTGTAAGAGACAGAGGGACCGTTAGGGCCACAAACATTATTACCTCAACTCTCAACTCAACAGATTTTTATATAGCGCCAAAATCGCAGCCGGAGCTGCCTCAAGGCGCTTCACAAAAGTGATTTCATTTTTAGATTTAGATTTAAGGAATATAGCAGCTATTTACCCAACTACCTTTCAACCTTGACTGCCCGGTTAAGGACTGTAATTTGGGATTGGTTACAGAACTCCTTTAACGGAGGACTGGAAAGAAGAGGAGGTCTAGACTTTCAATCAGTCTCGATCTCAGCCTAGTTGAAAGAATACCTACAGTTTTTGATTAGTTGTTGTTAACGTTAATTTGTTTTGATTGGTTAACAGAACTCCTTTAACGGAGGACGGGAGAAAAGAGGAGATTATGATTCCCAATCAACCTCAATCTCGGCCTAGTTGAAGAAATAACTACTGGTTTTGATTATTTGTTGTTGATGTTAATTTGTTTTGATTGATAAGAGAAAGGAGATTGAGATTTTCAATCGGTCAATCTTGACCTTTATTTATCCCAATTAGGAAATTATTTTTATCCAGCAGTCAGTTGGAATGGTAGTAATACACCAGACAAGTAGATAGGTAGTGAGCAACACTGACACATTGGCCCTTTCCAAGATCATCCATTCCTTCATGCTCATACTCCCTAACCTTTATGTAGGGAGTTAACTACAGAGTACACTCAACAGGAAAATAAAGACACATATTCTGACCCTAGAGTCGTCGCCTTTATATAGGGTGGATTGTCCTAAGGCCACTGCCTAATGTGGGACACCTAAGCTCCAGTGGCTCTGGCTCCTCCCTAAACTAATGAAAGTCAGTGAAACTGGGCTAAAAGCAAACTATGGCAATGTGTCTAACATCAAGTTCAACTGTTCAACATTACATTTCACTGTTCCACTTTAAGCAACTGAAGCTGCAAAAAAGGGCGCACCTTAAGGCAATCCACCCTATACATAGAATGACTTCTGACATTGGTCAACAGCCCCGTACAGTCATATATATTTAAAGTAAATGTATTTTAAATATAAAATGGTTTAATATATGATTTTTGCTGGAATTTTGTTGCAATGTCCAATGGCAATTATGTTTCCTTCTATGATGAAGGTTTGCCTAAATGTTTGAATGTGTGCCATGAGACAGTGTTACACATTACCCGTAGCGAGGAGAAGTCATCGGGCATCTCTCCACCGTACGCTGGCTGGACGTCCCACACGTTATACGTTCTAAACAGATTGTTGAGCTGCTCCTTGTTCTCGTCAATCAGCTGGATGACCCTGAAATAGCAGCATTTAGGTCTGAGAGATGATGCTCAACCATGAACCAACCAGTGTTGGAACGATTCATATGAACTCATGAACTCCTTCATATTTTAGGCAAACGTGAACGAGACGTTCAATTTTTCTAGATGAACGTATAATTGTGAATGCACTCTTTTTTTTAGGTTAATGAACTGTGCTGTATTTTAGTTCAAAATTTGTTCATATCAGATTTCAAAAGTAAAAACACAGCAATAAAGCAACAAACACATTCCTACTGCAATTCTAATCCAACGTTAAAACAGTTAAATAATGCCTTTTGTTCTGCTAGTACACATCATCACATGTTGACAAAATATAGCTGGTATCAATGTAAAAAAAACAAAAAACTATAAAGTGTGAATGAACAAATCAATTTTACAAGTACTGAGCTGAAATTTGAACAACACTGGAACCAACCATCCGATAGATGACCCTGAACCATCAACCAATGATCGTTATTTTTCTGTCGCAAGTACCATTTTCTCATTTTTGTCATGGTATTAGTGTGAAAGGGGGATGAGAGGAGCAGTGACGCAGGTTATAATCCTCTCTCCAGCTTTTCTGCAATGTCTCTCCCCTGTCTCTTCATCCGAGTTTCCGATTTAATCCTGTCACTATCTCTCTCAATAAAGAATGAAAAACGGTGCTTGCCGCGCTTAAAAAAATATTTAAAATTGCATATAACGACTGGGCAGGCCGGATATGGAAGGGAAGAGAGTTCCAGAGATTGGGAAAATATTCTGCGGAAATATGGCTTAGTCACGGAAGACGGTTTCCCAGTAAAGTGAAAAGTGGAGAAAAAAAATGCGATTCCGAGAGTTGTGCCACAGCTTTCAGTAGCAAACACCCGTTCAAGGAACGCAGAAATTGGTTGTCGGCCAAGCCCGATACAACCCTCTTAATATGTATGCTTGAGAGATCTCCTGTTGCTGATTATAAGCACTTTGTGGTTATGAAATTCAGTCCGGATGAATTTCTAATTGACTCGAAATCGTCCTAAGCTTCTACGTCTTCACACCTCTGCTCACGAGCTCCTCCGACAGGATGCGTCCATTAAAGGCCAGCGATTTGGAATAAGGACTATTTCCACACACGCGTATCCCGACGCGCCGCCAACGCTTTCGGGGGGCGCCGCGGCCGGGCGAGCGTGTGGATTGGCGTGGCGCCGGCCAAGCATAATATTATGTTTAATCTAGATATCATTACATGCAAAACAGAGAATTTCAAGGCCACCATTGTTTCTCTCTTCAGCGCTGGTAATAATCGTCTTGTTTCCCTTAGAAACCCAAACCTGGGAAGGGGGGTTTGTACGGAGATGGTGGCACTTTAAGAAAGAGCGTGCCAAGCGAACAGTGAGAAACTTGCAGAGAGGAGGAGAGGATCAGAGGAGGCAGTCGTTCTCCCCCCTCCGTCTCCCCCCTTTTTTTTTATAAAGTCATTACGAAGATTTGACACAGAGTGTGTTGCCGTTTCTGCGGACGAGGACGACGAGAAACGAAATTAGCGCGCAGTGACAGGATAATCGTTGTTGCTTTTTTGCTTCGCTCTTGCCCTTCAAACCACTTCTCCCGAGTCTGTCTGGCCTTGTCCTGCGTTCCAGATCAAACTCCAAAATTCCGCTCGCTCGTGCCTCGGTTGACAGCGCCCGATAATACAAGACGCTGTCAAACTGCTTGCATTGGCCGACATGCCGGTTCGCTGTTCGGCCTTTGGAATTAAATGCATCGTTTGTAAGCGAGCTTCTGGATAATTGGATGAAAATTAATTGTTATAAGTAATAACGCTAACACGGGGTCCGCGTTGGCCGAGTGGTTATGGGCACCGCAGCTAACGCGACCCTATTCAAGTTAGTGGCGCTGGGTCTACCGCAGTGTCGCGAGTTCGACAACGCTCGTCAACTTGTCTGCAATGTCTACCCCCGATCTCTTCAACCCAGTTTCCGACTAATCCTATCCAATAAAGATGGAAAGGGTGGACGGGTGGGCAGTGCACAAATCTCCCAATCGCCGTTCTTTCTCCATAAGGAATTCTGACCCAAATGCTCTTGTGAAGATCTGTTTTTTGTTTGTTTATTTTGTTTTAAGTCAAAGTTCATTTGTTTTGTTTGTTTTATATATTATATTTTGTTTTATATTATGTGTTGCTTCATTGTGTTGTTTTTGTTTGTTTGTTTGTTTTGTTTTAAGTAAGTCAAAGTTCATTTGTTTTGTGTGTTTTATGTATTATATTTTGTTATATTCTGGTAGTCACAAACAAATCAATGAAATATTTGAATATATTTGGCCCCAAAACATGGATATTGATCATTACTTTCGATTCATTCCAATAATTTAACACCGAATGCATGAGCCCTTCCACTCTGTATGAGTAAAGCCTGGGCCCAAACACGTGTGCTTGAAATTGCCAAACTAGAACTCTGCGGGGTGTATGGAACACAACAAATTAAGAATCATGGCAGTGCCCCGTTTTGGAAACAATGGAAACCCAAGGAGCGTGCCATATAATAGCAAATAACAGGGTGTTGTAATGACCAATTAATTTTACACCTGGTTGGATTTTTCACTAGTCATTATACTCGGTAGTGATCAGAATTTCCATACGGTGCTGAAACTAGAGAGAACCTCATGTTTGTTTCCCCATCTGTGATGATTAAAGTATTGTAATGAACGAGTACCGTCCGTGGAGGAGCTGGGAATAGAGGAACTTACATCGGCAATAGCTGAACTCAGCCATTGCCAAGGTTTGTTCGGACCCTATTTAAGGAGGCGTGTAGGCCGGTGGAGGATCGCCAACGGTGGCGGCCCAGAATGCACCGCGCGTGCATTCACTACACTATATATTATGCTGGCACTGTAGCACAGTAGGCCTACCGCATATGTACGTTTGCTATAGACGAGTTCGGCGGTATTTTCCGGTTAAATTTGGTGAGTAACTTTAAGTCAGATTTTGACTGTATTTCATCAATATATATGCAAAATGGTGAACGAAGCGAGGGGGGTGATGTGTAACTGGTCACAGAGCGACATCTAGTGGCCGGATTTTGATGTGGTGTGCGTTTTGTGTGTTTGGTGTCCTCCTACCGCAGTCCACTACCAGACTTTATATACTGTAACGAAAGGCTGTCCCCTCGTGGAGGAGCTGGGAATAGAGGAACTTACATCGGCAATAGCTGAACTCAGCCATTGCCAAGGTTCGTTCGGACTCTATTTAAGGAGGCGTGTAGGCAGGTGGAGGACCGCCAACGGTGGCGGCCCAGAAGGCACCGCGCGTGCATTCACTACAATACATACATATAGGCACCGGACAAACAGAAGGGTGGGACAAAATGACTCCCCCCTGTGTTTCGCACGTTAACCTGTCTATACTCCTATATTTACAGATGTGTGCGATAATTACTAACAAAACTAAAAAAAAAAAAAAAAGTATATAGAGAAGTTTGACGGTTTTGCAAGCATGGCCCATGTTAGCTACTAGTGACCTGAACATGCATTATTGCACCACAATAAATAAATACAATTCCACTTGTTGTATAATCTGACCCAGACAACACCAGAGATGGGCAGTAACGCATTACATTTACTCAGTTACAATTTTTTGTGTACTTTTTTACTTTTGGAGTTCATTTTTCACAAGTTACTTTCTACTTTTACTCAAGTAAATTTGAGGTGAAAAAAACTACTTTTGTCAGTAAAAAGTACTCGGTACATTAACTCTGCCTTTAGCGACACCCGTTGGTAACTGTTGGCACATATGTTGATGTCATATCTCTCTCTCGGGCGCTTTCTCTCTCGCTCGCTCTCTCTCTCTTGGTGTCTCTCGCTCTCTCTCCCACTTGGTCTCTGTCTCTCTCTCGGGCTCTCTTTTTTTTTTCATTCATTTTTTGAATTCATTTTTTAAACTGAACGTTACTCAGTACTTTCGCTACTTA
>OMKY01057146.1:0-12484 GCA_900302395.1 Bregmaceros cantori | reverse complement strand
CATGTTCTTCTGGACCAATAGACTGGCTGCTTCTACTAGTAATTCCAAAAGGAATGGGACAATGGAATGGGTAGCACTGATTATTAAATCATGCGTTTGTGGGTCACAGATCCGCACAATAACATTTGGGTGAGGAATAGCACACCGCAAGTTACCACCATGATGTTTAAATAACCCTGTAGGTGTGTACTCCCACCAAATAGACATGTTGAAAAATAGCCAAATACAAGTAAATGGCACCAGAAGTGACATTCAGAGTACAAATTTAACAAATTCAACAGTTTTAACCAGTTATTCTAACTCATGACTCCATACCCATTCTGTGCCCCCCGCCCTCCCTCCCTGCAAGACGAGACAGAGCCGGGCGGACGTGGATCGGCGTGACGGGGCGGCCCTGCTGAAGGAGAACCAGCTCTACGACATGTTCCCCGGCATCGACCATCACTTCCTCCACGACATCTTCCGGGACCACAAGTGAGAGGAACCGATTCTCTAAGTACTTAGAATTAGGGCTGTGAAATCATCCCTCAGAATGTGATTTGTCATGTCGATACCTGCCTGATTAACTATGTTCATACTGTCTGACATAAATGCATAAAATTATATTTAGCTGAGCATCCTTTATTGGTTGGTATTTTAGATTTGATTATAGACAAGTTTTCCCGCATAATACAGGGGGCTGACATTTGTTCCGCCGGGTGTAACGCACTTCCTGTGTCTGTATATTTCCATGTGTAAAGTGATCGTAGTGGATGAATTTGTCACACAAAACGCACAATGTTTCAAAATCCGCTTACTACACCTCGCTCTGTTACAAATTACACATCATTCACCCCGCTTGACTCACCGTTTTACATAGGTATTGATGAAATACAGGCAAAATCCGACTTGAAGTTACTTACCGATGCGGTCCCATGTTCTCCTGGACCAATGGGATGGCTGCTTCACTGGAAATTCCAACTTGAATGAGTAAATGTCTCATCCTCCGTTAAATGAGGTCTCACGCTGTGTCCAGTTACAGCCTGTCCGAGACGGAGCAGTTTCTTCGCTCTCTCCTCGGTGAAGGCGTGGCCAAGCTGGTGGTCGCCCCTGAAGTTCCACGCAGGGAACCTTACAGACCGCCCAGTAAGGAGCGAGACAAGGTAGGTACTTTGACGGCAGACCTTAACATGAAAACTCGAAAAATCATGTTTGAAAGAGTTTTTGTTTAGAATCGTCATCATCAGTCCCGTAGTCTGGCTGACACTGAAGACTTTGCAACCAATTCTCCATCTTCCTTATGGATGGCGCTCATTCTGTCAGACCATGTATTAATAAGTAACTATATTCATTTAAATGACAGGAATAAGGGTTTTAAATACCTCGACAGTTTCAGTCACTATTCTGCGACCTTCATCAGGAGTGGCGTCCGGTTGGCATGGTGACGCCGCAGCTTTATCACTTCCTTGTGAGCGTGGCCTGACTGGGTTTCCCGCCACTCCTGATGAAGTCGCAGAAAAAGCGACTGAAACTGTCGAGGTATTTAAAAACCTTATTCCTATCATTTAAATGAAAATAGTTACTTATTAATACATGGTCTGACAGAATGAACGCCATCCATAAGTTAAGGAGTAGGAAGCATCTCGCAGAGAGCCCGCCTCAACGCGGCTCTGATTGGTCGGTAGAAACGGAGCCGAGGATGTGATTTTTTGATTCGATAAACCCAAACGAACATTTTGAGCGATGCGTGGACGATTTGTTTTGGGTTTGGCTTGCCAAGCTACCACAAACACTGTGCTCTCATTTAATAAATAATGAAAAGTAATCAGAATAAATCAAAATAAAATGCAGTATGGCTGCAACTAACGATTATTTCAATATTCGATTATTTGCTGACAGAATTGGGCAATAACGCCTTACATTTACTCTGTTACAATTTTTGTAAGTCATTTTTGTAACTTTTGGAGTACATTTTTCACAAGTTACTTTGTACTATTACTCGAGAAAATTTGAGGTGAAAAAAAAATACTTTATACTGAGATGTCAGCAATTTGCTACTCATTACATCAACTTGGCCTTTAGTGACACCCTTTGGGAACTGTTGGCACAAATGTTGCCGTCATATCTCTTTCTCTCTCTCTCTCTCTCTCTCTCTCTCTCTCTCTCTCTCCCTCTTGGGCGCCCTCTTTCTCTCTCTGTCTCTCTCTCGGGCGCTTTCACTCTCTCGCTGGCTAATATGGGATATCGGTAGTCATAACACCTTGATATGACAAAAATGTATTTTTATAAAGATTCCCCCAATATTGTGTATATAATTTTTGCACATCTTGCCTAAAGATTAAACTACAATGCTACACTGTCCCCTTGTGGGTGCACTGAGTAACACTCAACCCGCCCACCAGAGATGGCAAGTAACAAAGTACAAATACTTAAGTACCGTATTTAAGTAGAGTTTTCAAGTATCTGTACTTTTCAAAGTACTTTTTTCTCTGATGCCTTTTTTCTACTCAGTAGATTTATAACAAAATATCATTACTTTTACTCCTTACTTTTATCAAACCAGGCTCGTTACTTTTTGTTGCGTTTTTAAGAGTTGGGCCTATGAGCATGATTTGAGAATGTTTCAAATGTTAATTTCAATGTTCAACAGTGAGATTTATGAACCTTAAGTGAAGTAAGGCCAGGTTTTTAGCTATTTATTCTAATATTCAAACATTGTAAAACTACAATTGAAAAAGTGCATTTTATATACAAATGTATTTTTTCTTTGTACTTTATACTTTCAAAAAAACTTTTGAGTACATTTTAGAGCCTGTGCTTTTTACTTTCAAAAATACTTTTCGAGTACGTTTCTGAGCCTGTACTTTTTAACTCTACTCGAGTTGATAGTTTTACTTGAGTTGTTTTTTTCACAAATGTATTTTACTTTTACTCAAGTAAGAAATGTGGGTACTTTTGCCATCTCTGCCGCCCACCAAGCTAACTACGGACAGGGTCGAGTATGAACCCCTTAGATCGACATGAGTGTCAAGATGGGGGTGACTCGGCCTACGAGCAGCTCATTAGAATGAGCTATGTCTTGCGAGTCAACAGCAGATGTGTCCTGACTCAGGCGTGCCGGCGTGCACCTATAGTTTTATTTTTGGCTTATTGGAATGAGCAGCTTTACTGTATTTCATAGTCGCTGCCTCGACACTTGGCTGGTGTTTAATGCCAGCGTGTGTAAGCTTTGAGGTGGCTCAACGCGCAGCGAAAGGAGGGGGAGAAAAAACAACTAGCAAACCAACATTAATTATTGCTCGCTGGTGTTAACGCCGCATCTTCACACCCCGCAGGGAGATGACTGCACTGTATCCCTTACCTTAGCTCAAAGATGCTGAGTAAAATAAAAATGTGATTCATTTTCCCTCACTAGTAGAATTGTAATGGCTAGGTTTTGCGATAATTGATGTTGCAATTTTTGGTGGATTACAAAGTGAGTCTCTTTGCTGTTTGCTGTAATGTCTTTGATTGACATTGGAGCATAGCGCAGCCGCTCTTGACCTTGTTCATCCCAGAGATGCAGACTTGAGTCAAAAGAGTCACTCGAGTCACCAAAAATGGGACTTGAGACTTGACTCAGACTTGCGCCCTAAAGACTCGGACTCGAGTCGGGAATCTAGGTCAATGACTCTCGGCGAGTATTTGACGAGTCTTCCCCTCTTTTTCGGCTTCAAAAAAATCCATTATTTTCTGCTTCCTTTCCATCCACGCGCGCAAAGGCATGCTCAGACAAGTGTTGATCGCCACAATAGAAGAATAAGAACAAGGTTGCGCACTGCTCACCTACCTCAGCCCATCATGGCCGCAACCAGCACAGGTTCTACAGCAACAGGCTGGCTTTTAGAGCTACATCTTTAAAAATTACATGAGACTCGACTCGGACTCGTACCTAAAGACTCGGATTCGACCCCTAAAGACCCGGACTCGTGAGTTCGGGACCCGTGTACATCATCCCAAGGATCCTTTCCGACAGCCCAAGGTAAGTCACGGACCCCTTCGTTTTAATTAGTTCCTTTTATACCTGCGCCGCAGAAGCAGGTTATATTTTTGGTAGCGTTGGTTTGTCTGTCCCCAGGATAACTAAGAAAGTTGTGCACAGATCTGGATGAAATGGAGTTGTTGGAAATGACACACAGAAGATTAAATTACACTTTGGTGCATTTCTGTAGCCTATAAGTAACATAATCACACTTAATCACCAAGTTGCCGATAGATCACTGGGCCGCTTACCGCGGTCACGTGACCAGACCTCCGAGTCGTAGGAACCACAGGGAAATGTAGTTGGCATGTTCGCCGGTGGGAAGACAGTCTATGGGTCAATCGCAATCGCGCTACTCAAGCACTTGCATTGATAATGAGTTGCCACACATACTGCTAGCCCTAAAAGTAATTTTTTATTTGTACCCCTACAGCGCAGGTCTGCAACCTCTGAGTGCTTCTAGCTGTGACTGCAACAGTACACCACACAGTGCACAACAAATTATTTTACACAAAAAAAAACAAAGAAGGAACAGGTAAAAACAGTGCATTGTAGAGAAGAACAGGAACAGACAACAACACGTAACGGTCAGCCGTACAGCCGAGGGGAAGAAGGGGTTAGTGTATCTATTGGTTCGTTTCCCCAATGACATCAACCTCCTTGCCAGAGGGAAGGTGCTTAACCCTTACGGTGTGTTTCCACCGGATTTGGTGGCCGCTTCTTTCGGCGTGCCAGCGGTGTTCGAGTTGTTGAGTGGCGGGAGGCACGTATGGTGTGTTTGGAATGGTTGGCGTTAGATTGGATACCTCCTTTAAACGCTAATTTATCTGATCCAAATCAGTGGAAGGGAAGCCGCATGCCGGCAGAGACTCACAGAGCTGAATTATTTTAGTACAGACCACGGCGTTATTAATTCTTCACAATAGAGCGGGGGAGACAGGGCGCCCCACACTGTGTAGATTATCATCAAATGTTCAAATCTACATTATTATTATTTTTATTTTTTTTAAATCTCTACTTTCGCCCGAGGTTTAAAGGACTACCAAACGTTCTGATTTGATCTGAATTCAATTAGGCAAACCAAAGAATTTTCCTATTGTGAAAACCCTAATGAATAAAGCTTGGAAAAAAACAGCCTGAATGGGCTGGAAAAAACATGTAAAAAAAAAAAAAATGAAGTATGATTAACTAAAATGTGCGCGCACACACACACACACATATCCTGAATATAAATCCTTGTGGGCGTCCCTTATTTTTATTTCTCAAAGGTGGCAACCCCTCGTGCCATCAAACACTATTGACCGCTGCACAAGGCGTACAACCCCTACTTTAGGACACTTGACCAGAATCATCAGGTTTAGCGACGTGTTATGACCTGGTAGAAAATTGCCTTGGTGAATATAGAGGTGTACCCGTCTTATTCTGATGTGTTAAAAGCAGTGGCGGCTCTTAATATCGCACACACTCGCGTGCAGGCACACACACACACGAGCGTGCCTCGCACGGCTGCCAGTGAAATGCAAGTCAGGAAGAGTGAGAGGCAGCCGTGGAGGAGGAACAGAGAATGTGATGCGAGATGTAATTGGACATGGTGGCTCCGCCGGCCGCGGCGAGCAGATATTAGGCTGGCCTTAATTAGCTTTCCGGGCCGAGCTGGAAGCACTTCAGAGCACGGCAGCACGGGCTTCCACAGGAAATGTCAAGATGACAGCCCCGCGGGAGGAGAATCCTATCAATTATCGGGGGGAGATATTTCAAACCTGCCAATAGCTTTGTCTTGAAGTTGGACTTTGCAACGCAACGTGTGTGAACAATAAGGTGCCGTGAAGTTCTGCAATATGTTAATATTTGGTGGAAACAGCAGCTGCTACAATTAGACGCTCGCTACAGAAGAGAGTCAGAGCCGGCTTCATTCGCCATGTTGCGTATTAGGCCTGTTAAATGTTGACTGATCCATTACGGACGAGTTCAGGGGGTACTTCCGGTTAAATTTGCACTCGGAACGTCACTTCCGGTGCCATTTAGTTTGTCGTGTTTTGAACTATTTTTCTACTCAGTGGGGACACACACCTACCGTGTTATTTAATACGGATGGTGGTAACTTGCGGTGTGCTAATCCAGACCAAAATGCTCTTGTGCGGATCTGTGACCCACAAATGCATGATTTAATAATCAGTGCAACCCGTTCCATTTTCTCTTTCTTTTTGGAATTACTAGTAGAAGCAGCCAGCCTGGTGAACGAAGCAAGGGGGGTGATGTGTAACTGGTCACAGACCGACATCTAGTGGTCGGATTTTGAACTAGTGTGTGTTTTGTGTGCTCGGAACTCGATCTAGTACCAGAGTTGACATAGGCAACAATAAGGCACTGGAAGTGACTTTAAGAATGGCGGGACAAAATGACTCCCCCCAGTGCTTTCCATGTAAACCCATCTATAGAATTAATCAGCCAAATATTTAATAATCGATAATCGCCAAAGATCATTGGAACATATGAAGATCTACTAACCAGAGTAAAAAAAAACCGAAAACTAGAATGGTAGGGACATGTCACAGATCCCAAGGGCCCTCAAAACAATCCTTCAAGGCACAGTGTCCGGTGGAAGGAGGAGAGGAAGACAGAGTGATGAGAGCATAACATCCAAGAGTCGACAAGTTGCAGGGTGAGAGTCATCGTGCGACTGTCCGATGACAGAGAGAGCTGGTTGCAAAGTCTTCAGTGGTGCCCCAACGGTCAGCCAGACTACGAGTGGAGTGATTATGATGATGATTAATCGCCAAGGAATGAATGAATGAATGAATGCAAAATTAAATTTGACTATACTTCCAAGTTATCAACATTAATGTCTTGTAACTGTTGCTCTGGGTGTGCCCCTAAAAAAAATTGCCTGTAGTGTTAAGATTAAGGCCTAAGTGTTAAGGCAAATTAAGGTTTTGCACTTTGTACTTTATACTTTCAAAAATACACTTTTCACTTTTAAAAATACTTCTTCAGTACATTTCTCAGCCTGTACTTTTTTACTTTACTTGAGTAGATATTTGGATCAGTACTTTGTAGTCTTACTCAATTTGTTTTTTTACCAATGTATTTTACTCTTACTCGAGTAAGAAATCCCTGTACTTTTGCCATCTCTGGCAATCATCCTCTAAATAGAGACGCATATAGCCGGTGACACAATCCACCGCAGCTGACGCTCCTCAGCAGCAAGGAGGAAACAGAGGATTGACAGACAGCACAACAGCGTTAGTGGAGACAAGAGCCAGCAGCACATGACAGTTTGGAGCTTTGGTACGGTGGCTACGCTTCACTACAAGAAATAAAATGCACACCTTTCATTGGCAGTAATCCACTCTGTTGTAGTGACCCTACATTTGATATTATCAAGCCATCATAGACAGGACAACATGTTGTAGGCTCAACTCAACAGATTTTTATATAGCGCCAAAATCGCAGCCGAAGCTGCCTCAAGGCACTTCACAAAAGTGATTACGTTTTTAGAATTAGATTTAAGGAATATAGCAGCTCCTTGCCTAACTACCATACAACCTTGATTTCCCAGTTAAGGGGTTGGTTACAGAACTCCTTTAACGGAGGACTGGAAAGAAGAAAGAAGAAAAAGGAGATCAAGACTTTCAGTCAGTCTTGATCTCGGCCTAGTTGAAAAACTTACCTGTAGTTTTTGATTAGATTTTCAGAGCTGAAACACGTTAAGAGTCAAATGGGCACGATTTCATTTCCTGTCACCAAATCAATGACAGCTCATCGTGAGAAGCAGAGCTGAACAGCTGAATATCTGGTATTGTAAATGTAAATGTAGTTTATTTGTAGAGCCCCTTCAACAACCCGAAGGTGAACCAAAGTGCTTTACATAAAAGGAAAACGATAAAACATATAAACAAATCACAGTGATCCAAACAAAGATAACAACGTAACAGTAAAAAGTGTGCCGGTACAAAAGAAAGATGAAATAAACTAGAAGCACTCAGAGATTGCAAACATGCGCCTAACCCCTAAACCTAGTCTAACCTATTTTTTTTTTTTAAAAAGCGCGATTTGCAGATTGAAAAAAAAGACGCAGAGAAGTACTCGCAACGTGATTAGAACGCGTCCACCATTCCGAAACATCCCGAATACGGTCAGAAACTTTCGGAAGTTGCACCGGCGGTCAAAGATGGCAGGCCGTTTGGGAGACTAATGCACCTCGGACGCAGCTGCGGGGGAACACGGCCACGCGTTAACCCGTTAATATCAGATCAAACTTTATTTATATAGCACTTTTCATGCAGAGCAAAGTTATTTATGGGCTACAGAAATGAACCAATTAAATCACTTCTTTCTTTTGTCATTTCCAACAACTCATCCAGATCCATGCTAAGCTTTTTCAGTTATCGAGGGGACAAACCAACGCGGGTGAAAACATAATCTGCCCTCCACAGGCTCTGTCCCTGGCGCAGATAATAAAAGCAACAGCTACCACTCTACACGGTATTAAAAGCCTTTCTAAATAAATTTATTTTTAACCTAGACTTAAACTGCCCGGTCAGGAATGAGTCTTTCGGCCACATTCCCGGACCCACATCTCAGCGGGTCCTGAAACCTGGTGTGCCCTGGCCTATTTGAGCTTGAGGAGAAGCAATTTTCGGGGTAGATGTGAATGTGAACTGTGTCGTGCTGGCCTTAAGTAAGCCAGTGGAAAAGTTGCTTTACTTTTCCAGAGTGAATATTGCTGCTGTGTAACTTGTTTGACATGCCTAGTGTGGACAGAAATAAAACTCTTTCATTTAATATATTCCTGACAGGTCTGACAATTGGTCAGATTGTAATATAAGACAACTGGTCTCTGATGACACTTATCGAATATGATACTATTCTGTGTTATGAGGGACTCGTACCAGAGTAGGCCGATATCACGAATACATCGGCATTCGTCTTTGCCGATGGTTTCACGATGGTTATTCGATAGCGGCATTACGTCATCGTGCCTGGGTTCCACCCCTCACGCTACCCGCTAGGCATCGGGTGCATTTATGCGTGCACGTGTGTGTGTGTGTGTGTGAGAGAGAAAGAGAGGGGCGTGGTTGCACATCACTGTGGCTGTGGACGGGCTGATGACGCTCTACTGACAGTTGCGTTAAAAAGGTGCATTGGTGCGCCTGCACGAATTTATCGGCAACCACCGGTAGGTTCACGAGGGAAATATCGCCCAACTCTGACTGGTACCAGCCCGAGTAACGCCGTGAAGCCCTCCAAAGCCCCCCGTCACACTATGTCTAGCCCTGGGATTAGGTGACAATTCTGACCATCACACCACAGATGAACACTGTGAGTCATCTGTTCCAACATGCCCACACGCTCTCTGCCTGACACAATCAATTACCCTGACGTGGGGCCCAAATACCGCTATCCTCAAATAGAAACGGCTGCATTCAGCCGGCTTTAACTCACTCAACATTCAAGACACTCAAACACCGCATTTGGAATTGTGGCGATTCGGAATTGGGAACGAGATTGGGACATCACTCGTCCACGAAAAGAGTAGAGCCTCCTTGTTTTCAGGCGGAGTTACACGTGCCGTTGTTTACATCTCTGCACGCGCAGAGAGCCGACATGCCCGGGAATCGCTGTGTTAAAGGCTGTGGAACGTCATCGCGCATCACGCAAGTTACATTTCTTTCGTTTCCCCAAATGGAACCTTACTGCAAGCCGACAAGACACCGTCTTCATGAGAAGACCTGAGCATTGACTGCATTCCGAGCGGGACGGACGTGTGTTCGCTACATATCCTTTCAGGCTCCATTAAAGTTAACTAAAATATTTGTCAAATGAGTTGCTTTTTCTTCGCCCCGAGGTGGTGCAGCAACAATGACAGTCAATAAATATGCCAAATTTAAATACAGCACATTTTTTGAAATAGAAAAAACAAATAATGCTAGTTAATTAATAATATTATATACAGACACACATATACATAATACATATACATTATATACTTTATAACTTATGTGGCTTTCTTTCTTTTTGTGTTGACCTTGCTCATGTGTCGCGATCTTGAGAGACTTGTTTCATTCACACAACTGAAATTCCATGTGTGTGTACTGCTGTCATGTAGATGCAATAAGGAGAATTAAAATGAATCTCTGATTATTTTCCTGCTCTCTGTGTTGAGGTCTAAGTTGAGCCTCCCCCAGACCTGGCTGTATTCCCCCAGCACGGTGAGACACAGACAGGGAGTCTTGGTTGTCGGCCCACCCACACAGAGCCCTCTTAGTCTGTCACCACAGCCAGCACGACTTGAACACAACTCATTACCGGAATGTTAAACATGTGCACGCACACACACGCACACAGACACACAAAGACACACATGCAGCCTGGCTGTTTTAGTGCCATGTCTCTGTCCTCAACATAAACCCTGGAGTCTCGTGTTATTGGAGAACAATGCTCGTAGTGATTAACTCTAAACCTAAAACGTCTGTTGCAACAATTTGACTCATCAACCAATTTGCCAATTAATTAATTAGTACTTAAAGTGTAAATTGAGGCTGGGCTTTTTAAAACAATTTAAAATCGATTCAAGCTGAAAATATGGTCAATCAATTCAAAAGAATATATATATATTTTTTTCTAAAATAAATAGTCTCAGATTATTCACTCTTCTCTTTGTATGGGCCACACCTACACAGATACAAATACAAAACTATTTGTACAGTATTTAATTTTAAAGTGACAAAAAAAAAGAAGAATTAGCATTGAATCAAATCGATTCATGACCTTATGACTCAAAATCAAATTGATCCAGGAAATTGTAATCAATGCCATTAGCATTGGTATGGATGTCCCAATCCATCGATATCGTATCGATAGGGTACTTTAGTGGAAATGGAAACCATGCATTTGTTACCCGCGGCGCTTGCGCCACTTTCCTGAGATTTGTGATAAAGGGCTCTACCGCCCCGTAAGGCGCTTGGCGCTGATCTCAGGCTACGAGGAAGAGCTAATGCTTACCAATAGCACCTATAGCTTCGCTATTTATACAGCAGGCAGTCTTCGACTCGGCCTGCTTGCATTGTATCTAAACACTCTGCCTCTTAAAACCTGGCGGTTATGGTTTTAAAAGGCCACCTCTCAGGCCAAATGAAGGGGGCTTATATTTTCCTGATGATTATCACTGATTAATCGATTGCATCTCTATTCCATATAGCAGGGCTATTCAACTGGTGAACTGGTGAAATCCGGCCCGGCAACCATTGTTTTCTGGCCCCCAAAGCAATACTAAAAAAAAAAAAAATGGTCAAACATGTTTTATCTATCTGAGATGCTGCTCTTTACCTCACCAAATGCACTAGAAATGTGTTGTTGAGGGTTGAGGCTAACTGAGATTCTGTTCTTTAGCTCAACAGATGCACTAGAAATGTGTTGTAGTTTAAGTGAGCTGCTGCTGTTTACCACTATGTGTGTGTTGTTGTTACAGATGTTGCTTGTTACAAACGAGTAAGCACCATAGAATTGAAGACATTTTAATGGGAAGTCTGCTACTTTAAATACAGTGCATTTAAAGTAGCAAGACTGGTGCAGTCCGGCATCTGCTCCGGCCCCTGGCCCATTGGGCTTCTAACAATGCGGCCCTCTGAGCAAAGTAGTTGAATACCCCTGCCATATAGTAGAAAGCAGACTAAAGGTCAAACACAGTGACCGATGGTCGTTCATATGACACCTGGACGTACAGTCACACGTACATACGCATCATGTCCGTATGTACTTCACTTCACCTCCAAGGAAGTGAACGAATGATGGGAGAGTATTCTATAATATCCAGCTATGTGCAAAAAGCATTTTTCCTCATGAAAGCGTAAACATGTTATGTTTTTTTTCCCCCGATAATGGAGGAGGTCTATTTTTAGTCTCTTGGGACTGAAAATTGAGACACACCACTGCTTGTGTTTCACAGGTGAAATAGAACCCCAGCCTCTCTCTCTTCTATCTTTGTCATTTCTCTTTTACTGTGTGTTCAAACCAAACGCGGACTGGGCGGAAAAATTCGCTTTGGAAGCTTGCGCCGCAGCATTTTATTTTTATAGCGGCATGTGCTGAGCGGCAAGAGCGAATGCGGCAAAAGCGGCAAAATTTAAATTCCCCACTCTCCAGCTCGTAGGCGGCACCCGTGGCTCGCAGCAGCATGTGCCTTTACCTCGTCAGTGAAAGGAGGGAATATGTGGAATGAGTAGTCAATATACAATACAAACAATGATGTGTTAACACACACACACACACAAAGAAGCGGGATTATTCTCCGTGACCGGCCGCTAGCCTCGCTGTTTGTGCGGTGGCTCTTCATTGTCATCCTCCCGCTCCCCAGGACCGGACAATGATATGCTGCGTTACATTTACTTTCCGAGTCGGCGTGTCCGAGGTAATGCAGTTATCAAAGCACGTCACCGCGTTTGATCAATTCAGTAAAAGCATGTGCCAACTCGTAACGTTAAA
>OMKY01057144.1:0-14685 GCA_900302395.1 Bregmaceros cantori | reverse complement strand
AGCTCACGCACTTTGCCGTCACCCCGATCTGCAAATATTTGTGATGTTTGTATTAATTTATTTTAGAGTCGATTCTTAATCGCTAACGGAACTTCTCCCCATGCAGAAAGCCATCCCCAAGGCGTGTCCTGCTATCTGTGATGCGGCGGGGCGAATTGTTGGTGTAGACGCGGGGCGTAGCAGCCGAGTAGTAAAGCCGGGGCGTATAATTCTCCTCTGCTGCGGCGCTGTGACTACCCCCTGGGCGCATCAGGCAGGTAGCAAAGGAGCAGAATACGGCTCGCCTCTGCCACCTGCCTGCTACGCTCCGCGTTCACACCGACGGCCACAGTCGTTTGTCTGCGCATTCTATGCGCAGACAAACGGCTGTCTGAACGAGGCCTATGATTGAGAGCTGGTCCACCCTAGTATCAGTTTCCCCGTTAACTTACAGGCTACGAACGAGCAAATAACCATGATATCTCAGTTAATGTCACACAACATATCAACACTTTCAATTCAGTATTAAAAATTACAACTATTTACAGAAGTAAATAGTTTGTGTCGGGACTCGGGAGACCGCTTCTGATAGTTCTGTGGCAATCTGTGTTGCAGTGAACCACGGCGCTCATCTACCCTCGGGCAAGTCCAGTGTTTCAAAACTCCAAGCAGTAAGAATCCACCAACAGACGTCAGAAAACGATACTCGTCGCATGCGGCCAGTGTTTTTGCCATTTGTCATCCACGTCTCTCGTTTCGATCGCTGTGTTTACATGCAATGTAAAAGCTAGCGCGTCACACTATAGCACACTAATACAGTTTCACAACCTAGATATAAAAATAGCGGGTATCACGGCAGCCATCTTGGATAAGATTAGCCGATCAGGGCACCCTTTAAATAGCGGCTGTTTTTTGTTTTTTTTATACTAATGCGCCGAAGGAGAAAAACAAGTCTCTCATTCCGAGTGCTGTTTACTTGCAATATCACGTCACACTAGCGCAACGGCAACTGTATGTTATGCGCCTATAGTCAGGGCCATATTACCGACCAGGCGAGTGGGGCTGGCGCCCCGGGGGCCCATGGATCCAGGGGGCCCAGGGGGGGCCCCAACAACAATCCAGATACCGATGTCGATGCTGATTGCGATAGAGCCCTCTATTCTAGGATCTTCTTTAGTTGTACTTCTCTAGTCTATAAGGGTTAACTGAAATGGGCTGGGGGGAGTGACAGCAGTCAGAGGGCCCTCGGCCACAGGACATAGGAACCAGAGGGCCCCTGGGCCATGTCGTACAGCAACCAGAGGGCCCCTAGGCCACGGAGGACGGCAATCGGAGGGGCCCTGGGCCACGGGGGATGGCAAAGGGCCCCTGAACCACGGGATATGGCAACCATAGGGCCACTGGGCCACAGGAAACGGCAATCAAAGGGCCCCTGGGCTATGCGGTACGGCGACTAGAGTGCCTAGTCGGAGCGGGAGGGGGGCAGGTGGGGCCCTTGCAATCTCCTTGCCCCGGGACCCAGACCCACCTTAATCCGGGCCTGCCTATAGTAGTAGACGAGTCTCGTGGCCATCTTGGATAGGACCTATCCGATCGGGAGCGGGGCACCTTTCAATTAAGCTAAAGGCTAGCTAATTGAATGAAAGGGAAAACTAGAAAATGTCAAAACATTCATCCTTTTCCCACAGTCCTTCCAAGAGGTTAAAATTAGCCACCACGGAGGAAACAGACAATGACACCTGTTATTGGGCACTTCTACAGCTGCATATTGGAGTAATAATAATCGTTAATGATCATAATAATATTAATAATAATAATAATAGACAAAATAAAATAATAATAATAATAATAATAATAATATATTGTAAAATTAGCTGTCATAATAATAATAATACTCGTGTTGGGTGCTATTAGACCTAATTAAACACATTTAAGGAGTATTCCACTCCAGGGTAAGCCTATTTAAGAAACTGGCCCATATTTTTGTTCTCTTCTGAATTATTAATTCTCCTGTTTTTTTTAATATAGGTAGACCTATATTGTTCCCTCTATTAACATAACCTACATAAAGACCTAATGCCTATGTAGGGGTTTTAAAGTAGGATGGCCAGGTGTCTGTCTTTTCAGTGCCTTGTCCGGCGCAGCATTATGCCGGACACCTGGTTGATTAAAATGCATTAAAATGCATTAAATAGCATCTAAAAAACTCAAATTTTCTTGGGGGCCGACCCCCAACCCCCGTCAAAAATGGGTCCACACTCTTTCACTATTGGCCCACCCTGTTTTAGATTTCTGGCTACGCCACTGTTGAAGACAGTTATTTTGTTCATTCTTTGGGTTATTCCGAAGACACATTTCTTAATTTTTTTTCAAGCAGGATTTGGGAAAATTACAGCTTTTATTGTAAAATTATAGTAAAAGGATGAAAAAGCTATTGTAACCACCACAAAAAAATGATGTATCTCGGACTGAGAGTGTTGTGTCAATTTGAGGTTTGGATTGTCATATTCTGTGGATTCTCTGCTATCCTGATTGTATTTTCTGATACTGACTGTTGATTGCCTTCACCTGTTTAGTAAAATTAACTAGTTATTTGGTAATATCCTGAAGGTTGTCAAAATAGTAATTGCCAAGTAATAACCTAGTAGTAACAGCATGGCTACCTTGTAATAACTGTAAATATTGAGTACTACGTTGTTACCAATTAGTTACCAGATAATTGTATGGTGGTTGTCAAGATATTACTTGGAATATCCTGATGGTTGCAATAGATCAACTAGTAATAACCTGGTAGTAACAGCATAGCATTACTTGGTAAATAATGATTACTACCTTGTAGTTATCAGGTAGTTACCTCTAGTAAATGCCAAGTAATAAACTAGTAGTAACAGCATAGTAATCATGTAATTACTTGGTAATTATTGATTACTACTTTGTTATTACCAGGTAGCTACTAGGCAATTACATGGTAATAAGCATACTGTAAAGTAAATTGTTACCAATATTTATTTGTAATAGTGAGAGGGACTACTAACTTGGAAGTTGTTTGACTGTAATCTGTAGGGTGTAGGTGGCAGATGCAACATCCTCCTGAATATGATTTTAGAAATAAAAGTATTTTCCATGTGGTTTCCCCAGATTGTGTGTTGTGGTTGAAATGTATGCTCAAATGCTTTGCAACTTTGTGAATACATGGGAAAAAGACATGAAATTATGCCAAATAGGGCAAGGGTTATATTTAAATAGATTCAATGTGATTTAAAACTAGTTGTCCAAACAGAAGTCAAGGTCGGAAAAAGCCCAATAATAAACATATTTAAAAATAAGAGTGGGCCCATGTAAAAGGAAAATGTGAGAAGTACATGCTCTAGTTTTACACATCTTATTGTTTATCATTAGGTAATAAGCTCTTTCGGACAGAAAAAACTGGCGCCTCGTCTTTCACCCATGAACACATATATGCGTAATTTAATGTTTCTCCATTAATGGAAAGATTAACATGCCACACATGACATCTATCAACACTTGATAAACACTTGACAAACTCAAACGTGCAAAAATAATTTGCAGACTTTACACCCAACCACCATGGACCCGACATGAGAGTCAGAGCAACTTGTTTACTGCACCATTAATTAATTGAAATCAGTTGACAAAACTGTAAGCATGTGTGTGGTGAGAGTGTTGTGAATTATAAATGAAGACATCTGTTAATTATAAAATATAGAACTTTAATTTATTAGTCTGAACATTGAGGGTGAATGAAGGATAGTACTTTATACAAGTCATTACAATAACGTCAACTGTGCATTTTCATCATACATAACTCACAAGGTTCTGAAACAAACAGAAGAAAAAAAAACAGTTTCAGAAGAGAGCCGCACATTTTCTTTTCTTTTCTTGAGAGGAACCGAGAAAGAACAGGAAGAGAAGACAGATGTTATAACTACACTTTAGAAAATAAAAAATATACCTTTTCTTCCATTCTTCTTTTTCTATACTTTCCATCATACCATGGGCAAGACCGAGAAAACGGCATGTGGGAGCGGCACCAACCAACCGACGCACACAAACGCACGTCCCAAAACGTCGGAAAGTGTCCCATTGTTCGGCCACTATTCAGAATACACACTGTTCCGAAAATGGAGCGTTGCCGTGGAATGGAACGTCAAACATGCTAGAAATTCCCTTTTAGTTGAAGAGGGGATTCTTATTTTGCTTATTAAACATATGGTGGTCGGTGTAGTCTCTCTGTGCACTGATTTCATCTATTATCATAGACTATCAGTTATGATCAGATACATAAAGATGTATCCTCCTTTTTTTCTAGTATGTCATTTTTTGAGTCGGTTGGACGCATAATTTGTTGGACGCATAATTAGTTGGACAAAATGATTCAACATCAAAAGGTTCTGACATGCACTGTGGTGAGGCAATTCTCAGTTGCACGCATTTTGTGATTCAGAGTGATGTAATTTGTTTAGATATTATCCTCTGTATAAAATGCAACACATGATTTTTATGCATGCCTTTTTTCCTGTTAAAGAACTGGCTTAGAATTGTGTCTGAGCGAAGACAGAAAGGGCAAAGGAAAAAGACAGTTGCCGAGAGACATGACAGCATGTTGTTCATCTGTTGTCAAGGTCAGGTTAGTGAACATCTTCAAAGTTTTTTTTTTTTTTGCCCTAAGCGCCATTTTCCAATTTTATTGACAGGGTTGGTACGTAGGTGCGAAGGGAAGACCTTGCAGAAATGTGAGAACTAGCGATTCTGACCGTACCTGTGAACTAAGTCATAGGCACAATACATGTCCTGGATGGAAACGCAGTGTGTGAATGATAGACACTGCATCCACTAAACGACGGCCATTTTGCCTACGTAGCGGAAATGGAATGACGTTGACATCGCAGGCAAGCAGTACACATACGCATCATATCCTCTGTTGTGTTGAAGTTTGGTTTGTGTTGGTGCCATCACAGCATCATTGCGTCACAGAGCCATTGTGTCACAGCGTCAAGTGCAAAAACTGAGATTGTTGACAGTATTAATCAGTGACACAGTGCACTAAAAATCAGTGCACCTAAATATAGTGCACTATATTATAATATATAGTGTGCCATATGATACATAGTTTAAGTATGCATGTCTGAGGCAATACCCCATCTAGTGGTCATATCTTAAATCATGCTGAACCATCCACACCACTTCGTCTCATGGAGATCATGGGAAATTATGTTTGTACTCAAGGCATACTATAACAGAGATATCAAATTTTATATTAAAATTACATTTTCGGGGTCGGTTATGGACACCGCCCCGAACGTGACCCCATTCAGGTTGGCGCTGTGTCTACCGCAGTGTCCACAGTGTCGCGTGTTTGACTCCGCTCGTCGACTTGTCTGCAATGTCTACCCCCGATCTCTTCAACGCAGTTTCCGACTAATCCTATCCAATAAAGATGAAACAGTGTTGATGCTGGAAAAAATAACGTAAAAAAAATTACATTTTCCGGTGCTGGCCTTGTGGCACAGTCGGTAAGACAATCACACACAGTAAATGTATAGCGCCTGTGCCCGACTACAAAGGCATGGGCAGCGGCGTTGGTTCTCCTACCCTCACTGATCTTTCTGCAATGTTTCCCCAATTATTTATTCTGTGGTCAGCGCCATTTTTGTATCTTTATTGGATAGGATTTGTTAGAAACTGGGTTAAAGAGATCCGGGGTAGATATCACTGACAAGCAGGGGAGAAGAACTGTGGTAAGTGCAGTGCCTGTCACCACTCCAATGACAGCCCCATCCCTCTTCTTCACCCTCTTCTAGCTAATCCTGAATAAATCTGAAAAGGGGCCAAAACTCCAAATGGACCGCAAAGAATACAATAAAAAATAAACTATTTAATCTTCATGTTGATGCAGACTGTGCCTCAGGTACAAATCTATGAATGTGTAATTCCAAAAAGACATGCAGCTTGAGCCAGGACAAACTCTTAGTATGTGAGAAATAATCACCGCCAAATCAATGGGGAGCGACCGTTTGGACAGAAGAATGTTGCATCATGTTTGCTTCTCAGGCGCCAGACATCCCTTTGGAATGAAGGTGTGATGGTGCTGTTGCGCAAAACATTAGCATATTTTACCTATTATATAGCTACCTGTTCATTTTGGAGGTGTTCATACAGCTGATCAAACCAAATGATTTTCACACAAGCCACTAACATGCGATTCAATATTATGTTTGTAATCAAATTAGAACATTATGTGCATTCATCAGTGGAATGATGCGAAATGATACCAAGGACCACCAAGAGCAACAACCATCAACTTTCATCATTGTTCGACTGCTGTCGAGACAATTGTACAACCTCCCCCAGCAGTTACGGTCCAGCATCGCTGCTTTCAGGTGACATATCTACCGTATTTTTCGGGCTATAAGCCGCAACCTTTCCCCTCACTTTGAACTTTACGGCTTATGAAGCGGTGCGGCTATTCTGTTCTTTTTTTTTTTCAAGATGGCACACACAACGCCTGCCTAACTGTATCTGTGTATGACACGCAGGCGCCATCGCTTTACTGTGACGTAATAGCTCCAGAAGTGCCGGTTAACACTCGGCTGTGAATGAATCAATTCGCAAACACTGCCCGCTCGCGACGAGCATCATTTCCTGACGTCTGTCGGTGGATCCTAACCGCATGGAAAAGCGTGGAGGAATATACCATCACCAATGGGTTACGAAAGGCTGGACATGCACGAGGGAACGTGAGCGTCTCCTCTCGGAGCAACTCTCCCCACAGAAGCGGTATGTTACGAAGCTTTTCTGACTTTTCCACTCTGACACCGAGGAAGATGAGACTGATGGGTCCAGTGACCAGGAGTAATGCAATCAATAACAACTTATGTTTTGTTTTGCTTTTTTTGTTTTGATCATTACTGTTCTGTTCAGTAAAACGAAATATTCAGTTCAGGAGATGGCAGCGGCTTTTAGGCCAGTGCTGCTTATATAAATACGTTTCCATGTTTTCTTAAAACTTACAGGGGTGTGGCTTTTGGAGAGCTTTCCATAGGATCAGCGATCTTCACCGTGCCTTCGTTCAAGTCAATGCGTCCATTCTGTCAAAGTATCGTACCAACCAGCAGCCGACAATTGCACAAGTTGCTGAGAGCGTAGCATTAATCATCCAATGTTACTCCTCCATGGGTCACATTCTGAAAGCTTCTATTCTTGCTCTTTGTCCACCTCATCCTATCACCGATGAACATGCAGGTTGCATGTCAGATATCCACATTGACCAAATTGTCTGAAGCGATCCAATCATTGTATCCACATAAGTACCATTTTCCCATTTTTGTATTGATCGGGTTAGTGTGATGTGGGATGGGAGATCAGGGGAAGACCTTGCAGAAATGTTTGCGAGGGGAGCAGAACTTACAATGCTGCTATAGCTGTGAACCAAGCCCTAGGTACTACATGTATGATGGATGTGGATGTCTTACCGACTGCTCCACAGAGCCAGCACTGTCCATGTATCAACTAGGTTAATCTGTGTTAAGCATGCCAGGCGAGTATTCTAATGTAAGTGCTGGATTCAGAAATGTGTTCCGATCTTCATTACTACGACTTTCATATTCAGTCTATATGCTGGAAGCTTAGCAGTGAACTACCCTACAACAGGCATTACGTGTCGGAATCATTTTCCCCATAAAAAATGTAGGTTGTCAGATGGCTGGTTGAAATTTACAAACAGAACATTTTAGTCATGAGAATAGAATGACCATAATGTGTCTAAAACAACATGAGCGTAATCGATGATTGCTTTTTGGTGAATAATGCATCATCTAACGTTTATACTGTCATCTGCATAGAGGGGTGGATAATGTAGGAACTAAAAATCATTTTGACAGTATTTAACTTGAATGTCGGGTGAAGGTTGAGAACTCTGGTAACGTGTTGTTGAGACATTAGAGTGTAAGATGTACAAAAATACAACACAAACAAAACAAAAAACATGCGGAAAAACATGAGAGCAATCTCGGAAGAAGTGTGTTTGGTTGATTCCATCAAGTCGCACTAGGTCAGTGGGTCAACGCCGACTTGTGGCGGGAAAACAGAAGACGTCTTGCAGCTTATTCCTAAAGCCTACCACAGTGGTCAGGCATTTCTCTTTCAAAGTCCACCAAGAAAATGTCCTGTTATTCCTGTACTGCTACTGTACACTGAGCAAATCCCCATATTTTCTTTGTGCACTTATCCGGAAGATTCAGGAAGATATAAAAATTGCCCCGTGGTTCGCCATACGTGCCAGAACACAAGGACGAAATACTGCCAGCAGTCACATGATCCATCGTGAACATGGGAAGCTTTAGAGAGGGTTTCACAAGGTGGTCCGACAGAGACAATCTTGTGCTTCCTCCAAAAGTCCTTAAACAATAAAAAAAAGATATTCCCAATATTACAAACACGCTGTCATCATAATAAACAGGAGCACAGACAATTATATCATCTCAACAACAATATTTGCACATTTTTGTAGCTATTCACAAACAAAAACATTTTTTTTCTCTCTCTTCCTAGCTTGTACGTACAAAGAAGTAGTATTTACAACCTACAATAAATACTGCATGTCAGTTGTGCACATGTAAATGCTTGTGTATGTGTGTGAGAGTGCGTCTGTGTGTGTGTGTGTGTGTGTGTTGTGTGTGTGCATTGTCGGCGCGCGACCGACAAGCGTCGCCAATTCCATAGCGACGGATTCCACTTGTGCAGGAGTATAGTTCACACCCACAAAGTTTTCGGATGTTCCGAGTCATTCTCCCTTTTCTTCACCAGTTTTTTTTTCCATTTGCTGAAGTTAACTGTGTCGCTTAGCTTGAGTGGGAATTGAAGGAGGAAGTGGGAAGTTACAGGTGGTGGCATACAGAGTGAGGAGGATTGAGTTGAGCCACATCATATCGGGTCCGGTGGGGAAGGATATGGTTGTGTGCTTTTCTTCTCTTGACCAATATTCACCTCAGGCAATGAGGCGTCGACACAATTTATGGGTATTGATGCCAGTTTGCATTTTCAGCTCATCTGTGGTCTGATCTGCAGCCGGAGATGTTAAATCAGATTCGGCAAAAGGTGTCGATGTCCATTTCTTCGGGCAACAACCACAGAAACAGACCCAGAGAGACTGGTGTATTCTCAAGGCAGCCTGCTTGGAGAGGTTGGGCTAGGGGACAAAGTGATGTGGAGGGAATCGGAGAGACTAAGGGGAGTCACAGCTTCTCATGTCTCGGGGAGGCATTGTGATTGGGGTTTGATGGATAGCTTTTAACGTTTGCTGATTTCGGTTCCGATTTCTCTAAACGATTCCAGTTCCAGATTTTCACGCAATGATTTGTTTATGAGATGAGATTAATTTTGTCAAAAAATGTACATCCCCCATATTTACAGCACACTATTTTATATCTGTCATACTATTTAACAAGGACATAATGGCAATTATATAATAATTATGTATATATAATAACATACTACATTCTGATACACATGTCAAAGACACATACATAACAATGATAGTAGATACTCCTTTTGCACAGAATAATTGAAATATGTGATTTAAAATATGTGCTTTTAACATTTGAATTCCTTACGACTAGAATATGCTTAATAAATTAATGTATGTTTTTCATATTTGTATTACATAATCAATCAATTTTATTGGTTGATCTGTGTTATTATAGTTTTATATACATTCAAATATTACTTTTTCTTTGTCGTCATAATCTCAATTTTGGTAAGTCTGAAGTCTTTATTTTCCATCATCTAATGTGAATGTTGCACGTTTGGCGTGAAACTTCATTGCGACACACTGAATCAGGCAACTGGAAAACCCAAAGAAAAAAAAATATTCTGAGAACCAATACATTTTGAGAAACAATTCATTGATGTCTCTTACATGGGACATAATCTGAAAATCTGTCTTATAATCACGCAGCATGGGCACCGTCGCTTCAAGACGCTTTGTTTTCAGATGCATCTTGGAGCGGCAACACGAGAACCGCAGAGAGAAATCGCTTGATCCCACCGCCAACAAAATCAAGGCGTCTGGAAACCCTCTGGGATAAACCGTTTAAACTATGTTCAAGCGATTCCATCGTCCAATTGGTCAGCAAGAAGCGGTTTTAAACCGGTTCTTTGGACCGATCCCCTACACATGTTCCTCCAACACCTTGCTTTCTTCCTGTGCTAACTCCTCCTCCGCTCCCACGTGACTCTCCTCGCCTTCGTGTTGCCGGCGGTTCCGTGGCTTCACCACACCTTCGCTTTCTTCCAACGGAAAGCCCTCCTCCCCCTGTTCCTCTCCCTCAGCGTTTTCATCGCCGTCTTGTCGCCGATTGCGTGGCTTCTTCAGCTCTTTCAGGCCCTTGGCCTTGTGCGAGGGACCCATCTCGTCGTTGGCCCCACCGTCCTCGCCGTGGTCTCCGAGCTGCCAGTAGTCCTATCGGAAAGGATAGAGAAAAGATGAGCTACGACGTGGCTAATGTTAATGCTGCCAACTCTGTACTGGCTCAGTGTGGAAAATATGACATGAATGCCCCTTCACGGCTATTATCCATTTCTATGTTGATTCAATGTCTTACGATCTCATAACGTATCTCCAAAAAGTTGCCTGCACACCGTTAGATAAGGTTGGTTTTGCTATTGTGTGTAGCTTAGTAAATGCCTTAGCCAATTGGCTCAGCCAAATAGTAAATCTGCGATCCAAATAAAGCATAAGGCTTCTGTATTATCTCACCCAGTCTGTGATCTGCTAGTTATCTGTGGTACGTGGGCCTCTCACCATATTCAATAAGGCAATTAATCATACAATATTTGAGGGAAGCACAGTGGTTAGCATTGCTGCCTCACAGCTAGAAGTTCCTGGGTTCGAATCCCAACCCGGCCAGGTCCTTTCTGTGTGGCGTTTACATGTTCTCCTTGTGGGTATCCTCTGGGCATTCTGGTTTTCTCCACCACCAAAAACATTTAGTTAACCTGCTCCATTCAGTGCCCCTGGCCAAGGCACTGGCTCAGAACCTGAAGTTGGCCCCCGGGCGCTGTGCATGCGGCTGCCCACCGCTCCCCAGGGATGGGCTAAATACGGAGGAAGAATTTCACTGTACATGTTTGTATGTGTGACTAAATAAAGTACCTTTAATAACTTTTCTACCACAATGTTTTTGTTGTTGTTAGTTACAAATTTCAGCGCAGTACTCACTGTAAAAGACATTTACAGTTGCCTTGGAGCATAGGGAATATTCAAAGTTAGTTCTGGGGCTAAATTACTTTGATTTGTCGCGGTTGTGTACAGATTGTCCTTCCCCTGTCCTGTTTTTCCATAACTGAGGTATATTTGTAAAAAAGGCATCTGTGTCTAGTATGGTCATCATGTTTATGATGGACAAGCAAGTGAAATTCCTTATTAAACATCTAATGATGATTGAAAGGTTGTATTCACATTTGTGTCCCATTCTTATTATATGTTTGAAGGTCATGAAAATATTATTGAGTTTCATTTGTGTTGTATGTCATGTACTGCACATTTGACAATAAAGTTGACTTTGACTTTGGAAACACAGTTTTGCTTGTACATGCTTGTATGGATAGGTTACCTGTTACATTATGCCTTTAGCTCTGACATTACAAGACCTGGTAAGGTTCGCTATGACGGTTTAAGGAACAGAAAATAACTAAGTTAATAACATTTCAGTTAAAGAAATAGGTATGTGTCATGTCTTTGTGGTGTTCTGAAAATGGCAAGATAATATGTGTTTGATTCTCTTAATCATGTTCAAATATCCCATCTTGTTCTACTGTATCAGAATCAGAGTACTTTATAAATCCCCAAATCATTTTATTCAGCAGATCCAGTGCCACATCAGTCAGTAGAACGAGAGGGAAATAGAACAGGAAAAATAACACTATGTAGCAATGATTGGATGCAAGCAATTGCACATTTCCGAAATACAACATTAGTAATAGTAATTAAATTACAATGATAATTCTGTCAGACAGAATTATATAACATCAGTCTTATAATATAAAAAACAGTCTTGGTGACTGCTAGTACTTACCTAGACAAGAGTCTGAATGACTTATATAGAAATTGCTGGCCCTGTGGCGTGGTGGTAGACCACTGCTAGAGCCAGCCCCATACATAGTCTTTTAGATCACAGCACACGCAGCACTGGGAGATCACTTCCCCTCACGGTCATATATTGCACGACCGCTCGCTTCCGCTCAATTAAATTTCCATTTTATTGACAGGTTTAGATTCAAAAGTGGGATGAGAGAGATCGGGGGAATACATTGCAGAAAGGTCGATGAGGGGAGGAGAACTCATGTAATAATTTTACAGTTCTGCAATAGCTGCTTTGTAACTTAAAATGTAATGATGATTAATGTTAAATGGTTGCTAAGGGTGTAAGTGGTATGTCGATATCCCAGAAGTTAGAGTTATGTTGACCAGTAAAAGCTTTGCTGCACAGAGAGCTTACAGAAGGAACGCACACTATCGGACGCCCGCAAGCTCAGATTCAAAAACACTTGCAAAATCGCTCTAAAATGTGGAGAACTTATTTATGACTGGAGAAGAAAGACCAGCATGAAGATCAACAGCACAAAAAAACTGCGACAAATTCAACAAGAAGAGAGTCGATGCACACCAAAGGAGGAAGGAAGAGGACAAAAAGAAACCAGCCCCAAGGATTATCAACCAACTTTTTTTGAACTATATGCAATCTTAGTGTTTATATTTATGACTTATCTTTTTCTGATATGTTCCGGCAGTTTCGGGTTAAGGCGTGTGTGTGTTCCCAGTGCAGATGTGCAGTTTTTTTTTTTTTTTTTGCAATAGCAATAGCTTTTTGAGAAGCAAACTTGACGTATCAATGCATCAATATACAATCCCACTGCAATTTGTGTTGGTGTGTCATATTCTTGTGGATGCAGTCACATAGGTTTGTTCCACGTGGTTGCAATTTCTCTACACAATTCCAGATGTTTCTGGTTTTAAAGGAACTATCAAAACAAATTCACTCTTTCCAATAAAAAAAAAACCTCAATGATATTTTCAAGATTCCAGTGGTGAGAATGTGTAACGATCTAACAATGAATTACAATAGCATGAGGGAAAATAAATTATTACGACATTAACTCAATTCTGTAAATATTTGATGATACATACATTATAAAATGTAAAGATAAAATTGTTCCAAGTTGCTGACTCTGTGGCGCAGTCGGTAAGGCACCAGCATCCAGCAGCGTTGTCCTCCCTTCGCCCACAATTCTGACAAGTCTTCCCCTTGTCTCTCTTGTCCTACTTCCGTACTAAACCTATCCAATAAAATGAAAAATGGTGCTAACACCAAGTTGTAATTCCCATTAGAATATATAATAAGTACAAGGATTTAAGAAATGTGTTTTGTCTATCAATTTGAAGGATTTCAATATGAATTAATTATATCATTATAGAATTATAATTTTGCATGCAGACACAAGGGTCATGACTCGATTTTTTGATTTCATATATTTATTTATTGTCAATGTTGAATGACAGCACAAACAAATAACATACAAGGCTAATAATAAATTCATAGTTCATCCGTCTGATACAGAGTACCGGCGGGGTGAAAAGTAGCCAGAAGAAGAATAAATAACAACCAGCATTTGCGTGGATATACAACCAAACAAACAAGCGACACAGGAGCAACAAACCAAAATAAAATATAGTTTCAGAGTCAAGGCTAAAAGTGAACATGAGGGTCTTGACGCCCGACCGGTGGCAAACCATTGCACGAGGTGCTGCTGCGGGCCTACCTGGCAGTACTGGTTGATCAGACCCATCTCGGGCTGGCTGAGAATGGTCAGGAGGTCCTTGTACTGCTGGCTGGGGACCAGCGGCGGCCCCGGCGGGCCCCCTGTCTCTAGCAGGACGTTGTTGACGGTGCGTCCAGACATCACTACCAGCTGCAGGCGCACCAGCGTGTGCTTGAAGTTCTTCTCGGTGGACGTGCACTGGTAGATGCCACCGTCTGAAGGCTGCAGCGAGCGGATCAGAAGGCCCTGGTCCGTCTTCAGTACCCGGCCCTCCGACCGGATCTGCCCGGGACAGCACATGTAGCATAGCTGTCAGTACAAACTTTGATATTCGAACAAAGGTCAAGAAAATATTGCATGTTCTAATTTTTTTGAAGCAAGTGCCATTTTCCATGTTATTGACAGGGTTAGTCCGAAAGTGGGACGAGAGATATTGTGGAAGGACGTTGCAGAAGGGTCGGCGAGGGGAGGAGAACTCGTGACGTTGCCCGTGGCTGTGAACTAAGTCACAGGCGTCATACGTGTGGTGGGTGTGGGTGTCTTATCGACTGCTCCACAGAGCCAACACTCAAATATGAATTTTGTTAAAACTAAAAATTATTTGCAGTCGCTTAGTGGCTGCTGTGTAAATTAGGAGTGTTGAAGTAAATACATAGTAAATCAAGTAATTTGGCTAAGTAACTTTAATCTGATCTCTACTGCTTTAGCATAAGTTATGTGTTAGATTACTAGTTACTGAAAAAAGGCAAAAATTAAAATAACTTAGTTTCTGTAATCTCGTTAGTGACATGAAGCCTGTTGCGTTAATTTTTGTATGCACGGAATTGCATGTACATAAAGTACATTTTCAAGGGAGGACCCAGCCCC
>OMKY01057142.1:0-12459 GCA_900302395.1 Bregmaceros cantori | reverse complement strand
ATATATATAATAAATTAGGACAAATTGTCTTTTCAAAAGATGTAGAGAGATGGAGACCGAAAGAGAGAGAGACCGAGATAACGAGGGGTAGAGAGAGAAACCGCCAGAGACCGAGAGAGCGCCCGAGAGAGAGAGAGCGAGATAACGCCCGAGAGGGAGAGAGAGAGCGCCCGAGAGAGTGAGAGATACCAAGAGAGAGAGATTGTCCGAGAGAGAGAACGACAGAGAGAGAGGGAGAAAGAGAGATAACGTCAACATATGTGCCAACAGTACCCAACGGGTGTCACTAAAGGCCATGTTAATGTAACGAATAGCAAATTGCAGACATCTCAGTGAAAAGTATTTTTTTCAACCTTTACTTGAGTAAAAGTAGAAAGTAACTTGTGAAAAATGTACTCCAAAGGTAAAAAGTACACGGAGTAAATGCAATGTGTTACTTCCCATCTCTGAAGCCAGGGGTTCTAAAGCTTTTTCAACCCAACGACACCCTGGCCCAAAATAACTTGCAGAACCATCAGTGCCTAGATTATATTCGATTCAAGCCCAATAAATACTTCTATAAATACTACTCCCATACTTTCTAAAAAAAACATCTTAAATTCAGAAACAAAAATTTCAGGTCTTGGAATTTTTTCTCATCGCAGGTCTAAAATTTGACATAAATTCTCTAGTTTGAGAAGTGTTAGAGAAATGTGTCTGGTGCGTTGCTGTTGCTACTGTCTTCATCAGTACCATATCCCATTGCGTTGTCGTTATTTTCGTTTCTGCCAAGTGTAAGCCACTGCTGTTAGTCAAGAATCGATATTGTGGACAGCGGAATATACATGATAGAAGACAATTTCCATAAGAATTGGCTCAAAATCAGGGCTTGAAAACGAAATTATTTTTTAAAACTGTTCTGAACGGTTCAGACAGGCCTATGTTTAACGTTTTCATTCTCGGAACCGTTCCGGCACCAAAAGATCGGTCCTGAAGGGGTTTGGAACACAAAAATACTGTTTTCCAATTTAAGGCCTAAACTTAGCTTCATTATGTTCCATATTATTTGTCATTATATTGTGTGATGTTAAGTTTACATTTAGTTTATACATAATATATTTGATGGACTTTCAAACATCAGTGCAAATAGGATCAAATCAAATATTGAATAGTCAAATCAAGGCTGTATTACTTCTCAGAGCATGTCCACAGCAGTTGTGACATCACAGAGACCAAACGCCTTGTTGAATTAGGTGGCAGCAATCTCACAAGGGCATATTCTGTCAGAACCATTTTACCATTTTAGTCAAGAAGCAATTATTTATTGTAAATTTGAATTATCTTGGCGGTATGGCTCTATTCGGAGGAACCCACCCATTTTCATAACCATGGAAAAATTCAGGGAGCAACAGTAGTGTCGAGAACAGAGCCAAGCGACGTGACAAGAGAACATGTCACATCATACACAACATTTTTCCACCCCATCTTGGTCAGGTGGAGCAGGGGAAGGTGGTGGGTAGCAAAACAAGCAGTACACAGTTTAGGAGTGGATAGAAATTATAGGGCGTGCCGAGGCTGTCCAGCCAATCGTTAGGGGAGAGAGTGAATGAAGGGGAGGGCAGCAAGCTTCTTAACTATCATGACCTGCCAGCAATGACATTAGTACTTTAAATTGTGGCCAAAGGGATAGGACCATGCAGCCAAAGAATGAGCTCCTCGGCTCCCAGTTGACACTATCAGAAGCAAGCTGGGAAAAGCAGCTTGCTCTGAAATGTTTGTAAAAACTGCGATATTGACCTGCCTAGAGTTAAGTGTTGTCCGCACTTAAACAACAAAAGAGGAAGAATTATATTACTGCGGGGGTCAGTTGGGCGTATATACACAATCACGGATGTGTGCGATTGCTGGCGGGTCCTTCTTGCCCATCCAATAAAGTACACAGATTTCTTGCGTAGAAGTAAAATACATTTGTAAAAGGTGTCAAGGAAAAAAATCCTGCCTATTCATTTCATACATTTTCACTCATAGAGAGTACATTTTTACATGACAAAAACACAAGAAAACCCACGTAGAAAATAAACACGAAGGGTGCAATTCTCAAAATCAACGACAGGGGGGCGGGCAATGACATGCTGTAAAAGGACTCTATAGACAAGTTCAATGGGTAGTTCTGCTTATGCTTACATCTCTAGGCTGAACATCACTTTCGGTGCATTTATTTTGCCTTGTCTTCGACTATTTTTCAATATGTCTTTTCAGTGGGAGAACACACCAATCACATATATGGTGGTAACTTGCGCTGTGCTATTCCATACCCAAATATCAGTGCGGATCTGTGCCCCACAAAAGCTTGATTCAACTGCGCTATATGTTCCATTTATTCATTTTTGTTGGAATTACTAGTGGAAGCAGCCATCCCATTGGTCCAAAAGAACATGTGATCACATCGGTGCCCACCTTCACGTTGGATTTTGACTGTATTTCATCAATATTTATGCAAAATGGCGAGCAAAGCAGAGTGGTTGATGGGTAACTGGTCCACTACGATGACTTACACAGGCAGCTATACAGACTCTGGAAGTTCGTTTGAGACGGCGGGACAAAATGTACAAAATATATGACGATTGTATGTATGTAGGTATAGATGAGTAACTTTTAAGTGAGTATTTTCTAAAATAAAACCTTCCCAACGCTGTCCATTTAGTATCCAGAGAAATATTGAGAGAAATGTGAATTTATCTGGTCAAACTACATAACTTTTTGCTGTGTCTGATGTGAATAAGACATTATTTACCCCATCTTATTTCACTTTGCCTCAGATGGCATTTCTTTGCCTCAGATGGCATTTCAGAAGGCTCAGTTCCCCCTCCCCACTCCGAGTTAACCACTGCGCCATTGTGACGTTCTCTGTCCATGACGTCACTGTCAACCAAACAATAGTTGTGTTGATAGACTGGTTGCGTGAATTCATTTATTCATGTTAAAAGGCTATTTGCGTTTTTGGAGTGCCTTATTTAAAACTAATAACACATATATTATACTCAATTATATTTATATAATTATATATTTTTATTTTTCCGGTAGCACCAGCCCCGCCCTCTGGCCTCGCTCTTTGTATCAGCCTATGACGTTGGTGTGCCGCGAGCGGCCATTGGCCAGAGGGGCGCGGCCATTATTAAATGACACGTCCAACAGCCTATCGCGCGTCGCCGTGGGCGGGACCGTAGATGGTTGACGGCACGGCCTTCCAATAACAGGACAGGACCGCCGCCTACGTCGACGTATAAACTACATTTGGGCCAAAGTTCCTTCCTTTGTAATAATGTCTGCCGAATATGACGATAGGTAGGAAAAATGTCCCGGGTCTTTTTACCCGCGTTCTCTTCATCCTGCTACCGATTGCTTTGTTGTTGAATGATCGCGTCCGGCGGTAGTTTTGAGTCTACCGACTGCGTTTGTTCCGCGTTAATCGGTGCCTTTACGCCGGAGCTGTGGCTTTTACCGATAGCCCGCTCTCCGTGGCGGCGTTTTTCGTTGTCGACCCCGCCTTGACGAGGAACTGATGGGGGTGGGGGGCGCCGAGGCTCCGTTGGTTTTTTACAAAAAATACTCCGCGTGCTGGGTGAAAACCCTCGCAGACCTCCGGCTTATTCGAGCGTAATTATGGAATTCGGAACCCGGGCTCCCGTGCTCGGGGCGTGCAAATCGAAACCGTCGGCGTTTCACCGAAACGGCAAACCCGGCTCCGCCGGAGCACGTGAACCAGGAGGCCGCGGTTAAAAGTCATGTTTCGCGACGCGGCGCCGGGTGTTCCGCTTCCCATCTCGACTCCCGCTGTCCGTTGTTGTTAGTTGCGGTGGTTTGGAAGGCGCCTCGGCAGCCTGGTGGGACACGGTCCCCCGATCCTGCCCCGCCGCCCCCAGACCAGCGCACATGGCCGCCGTAAAACGGCGTTAGCTACAAGGCTAACCGGCCACGGGGCTAGGCCGCACTGCCTCCTCGGGCAGTATTAAAAGACCGCCCCGGAGGTTCGATTCTCAGTCGGCACGGGCTCGCACTCGAGGCCGGCCGGTGTTCTTGGACAGCGTCGAGGCGGGAGATGATGGCCTCGTCTGTCGGAACGCGGGGCCTCGCGTTTTCTCGATGCGGCCTGCGCGGATGGATGGTGGGGGGCGGCGGGGCCGCCGTTCTGTGCCGCGGTGGCGGGTTCCGTTTACTTGTAATACCGTCGAATTTTGTTATCCGACTGCGTTACTCGGACCGTTAAAACCCACAACCCGGGCCGCCCCAGACGTCCTCCACGGCGGCCAATATGAGTGCGAGTGCTCACTAGCTTGAATCTGTGGATACCGGTGTCTGCCAGCCCTCCATCTTGGATGTCGCAAAAAAAGAAACGCCAGCGGCGCTCGGAGGAACCTCATTCCACCGCCGCCATCGACTGGCAGCGTTTCGTTTTTTTGAAGCCTAGTGATCGCGGCGCACATCGAGCCATTCCAATGCTGCGGTTATTTGCAGGGAGTCGTTGATGAGGTTGGTTGGTTATTGTCATGGCTGCTGTGTTTTAACTGCGCTGTTTTTCTTTGCCTACAGCAACAAGGACAATGGCCCGGAGGGCATGGAGCCGGATGGGGTCATTGAGGTGAGCGGAACAAGGAACTTAAATTTTGTTCTTGGAATAATTACTAGATCCACATTGAGCTCAGTTTCTCTTTCGTTTCATTTAAAATGTGACGAAGGGAAAGCCTCGCCAATGCGAAATGTACATACGGTTGGTTTCAGCAGGAGGACGAATGTTCCCATAACAACGGACATGTATGAAGTTTCAGTAATTGGTAGAAGGTACTCATGCAAGGAAAGTCTGCATTGTGTGGAATATGCCCTGAACGGTTGTCCAATCCTGTTCTAGTCCAACTGGACGGAGATCACCGACAGCTTCGATGACATGAACCTGCGGGAGACGCTTCTGAGAGGGATCTACGCCTATGGTTTTGAGAAGCCTTCTGCCATCCAGCAGAGGGCCATCATCCCTTGCATCAAGGGTGAGTGTTGGAGTCTCTGGAGCAGGGTTTTTTTTAACATTTTCCACCTCCATGCACCCCTTTTCCTGGCTCATAGTAACTTGTGGACCCCATCATTTTAAGGGTTGTAGCCAATTTCTCAGATCTGAAACTTGATAATATGCCAGTGGCATTTGGAATACTGTGGAACAAATGCATAATGTCACTTTAAACTGGTGCAACATATATAAATGTTTAATTTCTTGGAAAATTCACGTACTGTTCCCTTGTGGTGGAAGGTTGAATGGTAGTAAATGCATATATCAACACATTCAGGCCTTTTCCGGGGCCCCGGGGCATCCTTGTGGATCCCCTGGTTAAGAATTGGGGCTCAAGAAGACCATCACATGTTGCAAATGGGTAGCCGACCCTTCTGCCCCAATATTTTAGCATGAACGGGTAGGCCTGAGGCAAACTTGCTATGTTTTGGTGAGCCTGGACTAAAGGGGAGCAGGTTGCTTCGTCACAAACGTCAGGAATTGAGGTTCTGGGAAGGGGTTGGGATTAGGGTTAACCCGTAATGCCACGGTGACTACACAACTTCGTGACGAAACGACCCGTATCCGGACTAGGTGCTACCAATTCACAAGGGCATATCGGGCCACAATCGGATGCACCTCCTTACAATTCTGGCAGCCCGCACAGGCCTGTACCGTGAGTCTCTGCCGGCAGATTATTTTTTTTGTCAATGACCAGAGCAAGTTTTTTTTTTTTTTTTTTTTTGCGGAACATCTGAACATCCATATAAGATGATCGCACTGAATATTTTTGGTGGCCGTTGGAGGTTTGTCAGACATCTTGAGGTTTTATTGGGCGATGCTTAGTAGTAAGCCTGGCGGTTAGGGAGGAAGTGAGAAGTTAACGGTGCTCAGCCCCTCCCCCCGCTGTTGGCTACAAGGCGGTGCCCTCGCATGGCATTGAGTCTTATCTTACAACCAGGGAACATTACACTCTTCCACCAGATAATTCATCCCAGTCTGCTCAACGCCTTGACAGAGACTGTTTCATAATGTGGATACGTCGTTAAGTTTTGATATCTTTTATCAACTTGCATTGCCTTTATGCTGCATAGTAGGGCTGCTATTTAAGTTGACTAGTTGCCAATCTGAAAGTATTAGGCGCGCAACGACTAATGGTTCCGTAAATTTGGTTATTCTCTACCAAAAATGTATTACAATTTTATTTTGAGTTTTAATTTCACTTGATATTTGAATTTAATGTGTGGCTGCAGATCAGTTAAAAGGTTATGACTAGTCTTCACACAGGAATATGCCCAAAGACTGCAATGGGTTCATTAGTTGCAATTAAGACTAGTAAATCTATACTGGGCACACCTGGGTATCTAACATGGCTGCCATGCAGGCTATGGGTTAGCAAGAGCTAATTGCACGGCAACTGTGTAATCGTCAGGTGGCAATACTCATACGTAGCCGTGGGGATACATTTGATACATATCGGTAGTGTTTGCAGAAAACAAACTTTGGTAAATTGAATCGATTAGTCATTGCCATACGATGGCCTGTGTCTAATATATCCAGTCTAGAGCTGCAAGCAATTAATCAGTGTTTGGTTACATTTTTTTTTAATGCAGTCATAATTCACGGCTTGACTTCTTGCAGTTTCAAACTCTTAAGGATGCAGAATAAACTTTGATTCATAGAAGCCAGAATTTAAAGTGTTGGATGCTCTTGTTGGGTTGTTGAGCCAGTCATGGGGAACAAGACATGCGTTGATGACTCTTGTGTCTCCCTCCAGGATATGATGTGATCGCTCAGGCTCAGTCTGGAACTGGAAAGACTGCAACCTTCGCCATCTCCATCCTTCAGCAGGTCGATGTGGCACGCAAAGTCACGCAGGCGCTGGTGCTTGCCCCTACCAGGGAACTGGCCCAACAGGTACGGTCCTCGCCCCAGCCCTACTTGCAACCGCTGATCATTAGCTTGAGTTTGCCTGAAACGAAACTTAGCACGAGACATGGACAGATCTGATGGCTGTATTGGACCCTGTCCAATATCTGGACTCTGCCTCAGTCAAGTGGGGAAATGGCGCTTGCACCAAAAACTTGTATGCGCTGAAATATTATCACCTTGACGTTGTTCCAAAAAAATAAAATCTTTCTTGTATAAAATGACAATTCTCAAGAGAAAAGTAAGAAAGCAGAAATACTGATTTCTGTTTACATCTGAGTAAAAGTAAAACAGAAGTACAGATATTTGCAAAATCTACAGAACGAGGGTATTTGTACTTTGTTACTAGCATGACACTGTGACAAGTGAAACTGCTAATGTAAGTGGGCATACATCCTACCTAAATAATACTTGAATAACATTTTTAAAAGTCATATGAAAAAAAAAAATCCCTTATACCACCCCCCTGATGGCAAGACTGTGCCCCACATGGCATGGAGTCGTAATCACGCAGGGGTAGAGTGCACAGGCCCATATTTCATCCCAGCCCGCTCTAACAGTGAGACGAAGGCTGTTTCATAGTATGGGCACAAACATCGCGTTCTGCAGTATTTATCTGGAATGTTTAACAACGTGCTAAAAACCGGACACTGAACATAATTTCATAATCTTTTGTGTTAAATTTACAATCTTGCCCCTCAGATCCAGAAGGTGATCTTGGCGCTGGGTGACTACATGGGCGCCTCCTGCCATGCCTGCATCGGTGGGACCAATGTGCGCAATGAGGCCACCAAGCTGCAGGCCGAGGCACCCCACATCGTGGTGGGCACCCCCGGCCGCGTCTTCGACATGCTCAACCGCGACTTCCTCTGTAAGTGTCGCACAGAGATTGGAGTTTTTGGTTTCCACGTATTTTCAAAGTAATGTTTAACAAAACAAACCCTTTGCGGCAATTTCAGTGATCGGTTACAACTTCTCAATCTCACTGAATTGGAAAGACTGAAGAGGCTGCATTTTGTGGGTAGTCTGGTCTAGCTGGCCTGATTCAGAAGCTTGCTGTCTTGTCCCTCCAAGAATTAAAATAATGCACACGACTCAAGTCGACTGACTCCTTGTTTCAAACTCCTCTCTTCCACCAGCCTCCAGATACATCAAGATGTTTGTGCTGGACGAGGCTGACGAGATGTTGAGCCGTGGTTTCAAGGACCAGATCTACGAGATCTTTCAGAAGCTCTCGCCCAGCACTCAGGTAAAGACAACTTGTATGTTTTCCAGTATTTATTACCTGCGCCGCAAAGCGGGTTATGTTTTTGGGCGCGTTGGTTTGCCTGTCCACAGGATAACTGAACGTTGTGCACGGATCATTGATTGAATTGTGGTGCATTCTGCAGCCTAATGGGTGACATAATCCTACTTAATCACCAATTTACCAACAGATCGCTGGGCGCTTACCGCGGTCACCTGACCAGACTTGCGGGTCGCAAGAGCTTTTGGGAAATTTAGTTGACTTTTGCTGAGGATGTTCGCTGGTGGGGTCAATCACGCTACTCGAGCACTTGCATTGATAATGGGTTGCCACACATACTGCTGAAGGTGTTTTTATTTTAACCACTACGCCGCAGGTTACAACCTGAGTGCTTCTATTTTTATGTGTTCCCATGCAATGTAATTCGATTTTTTTTTTTTTTTTTTTTGTATTTTATTTTTTTTAAATTGCACCATCCCTACTGTGCATTCGTTTCCATCTAAAGGATACAAAAGGACCGTTGCATATGGCTTGTTTCCAACTAAACACTGCCAGTGCTTGTTCTGCTTTATCTAGGGCTCTGTTGCTTTACTGATGGGTTAACGATGAAAAACGCTGGATTCCCAAGCAGTTGTGACGTGTTACTGCCCAGAGCACTGCTGTGATGGTGGAGTGATCTGCATCACAATGAATCACAACCTAACTTCAAATTGTTTTGCCTCGATGGCTTTTTTTATTTGACTGCAGTATCAAAATCGTGACTACCTGCATCATTTAATTGTTCAGAAAAGTTTTAGTTTAGCCCTAGTAAGTATTTAATTGCCTACCCTCTGAACTGATGCTATTCTAAGCCACCTACCGTGGATTGTTATGCATTGCTAGTCCACAATAGAACAGAAGGCATTGCGCTAAGAAAGGGAAAGACTTTAATCCAGTAGCTCCAAGATTCCCTCTCCTGCTGGCTGACAGTGCTCGCCATGGACTGAACGTTTCTTGGGAGATCACGGCCCGTTCTCCACTGTGACTGGGACTTCCCTTCCCTTTTGCAACTAATTTACAGGCTACATTTAAATCGGCTGAAGACCATTTTAATCCGAGAAGGCCAAGTTGGTGAATGTTAGCTGTTCTAAAGTTTGTTTGGTGGCTTTCATTTTCAAAATGTACTGATTGAAATGCGTATGACGCATTTGGGCATCACCGACACCCCACAGTGGTGACTCGGTGACTCGCAATGGTCTGTCATGTGGAGGTTGGGCTTAGCGTGGGCTGCCGGTAAACAATTGCGTCGTAGTGGACATGTTTGGTAATGTTCACGGCTCTCCTCCAGGTGGTGCTGCTCTCTGCCACCATGCCCACAGATGTGCTGGAGGTGACCAAGAAATTCATGCGTGACCCGATCCGCATCCTGGTGAAGAAAGAGGAGTTGACCCTGGAGGGTATCCGTCAGTTCTACATCAACGTGGAGAAGGAGGTGCGCAACTTAGTTCACTAGTCAAATTATAATATCACAAATGTTCATATGGAGCTAAACTAAGTAGTCCCACGGAGTCTAAACTGCATTCAGGAAATGACATTTTAGTCCTTAAATACCTTTTTAGAAACTTAAGTTGGGTTGTGGTGTCCACTACAAAGTCCTGTACTCTTTTTTTTTTTTTTTTTTTTTTTTTATAAATAATTCTTTGAGAGATGGTGACAGGATTAAATCGGAAACTGGGATGAACAGTCAAAAGACCTTGCAGAAAAGCCGGAGACTGTATGCGAACCGACGGCACTGCTCGGCATCTGGCCCAGGGGACGTGCTCTCTAACCACTGTGGTTAGGTCTAATGGTGCATATAATTTGGTTAAAAAGACTTTACATTCAACAAGGAAATAACAGATTTTGTTATTTTAGAAGATGCAAATCTTTTATATCCCTGGGGGGGATCTTGAAACCATACACAAGGCACAAAGGACTAAAAGGGGCATATTATTTTAAAAAAAAAGTTAGTTAGTGACAATGTTGTTAAAGAGCAGCTTATTAACGCTAGTCTTGACTTGTCTAGGAGTGGAAGCTGGACACCCTCTGTGACCTGTACGAGACTCTGACGATCACGCAGGCCGTCATCTTCATCAACACCAGGAGGAAGGTGGACTGGCTCACAGAAAAGATGCACACCAGGGACTTCACAGTCTCTGCTCTGGTCAGTAGGTTCCCATGGGAAGAAATAGTACTTAATATGACAATGTATAGCAACTAATTCATAATGAAACTTTTTGTACTTTGTTAGTAAAGAACCAATTTTGAACATTTCGATTTGGAGGTTAAACTGATTATTAATCGCTTATTGAGAGTAATCACTAGTTGCCACTGTAACTATTGTCCGTTTACGGATGATCAATGGAATTTGACATTTTAAATATCTAATCTGGAGAAATTAATATTTTATCCAATTCTGTCTTCTATTGTCGATTGAACTTCCATTTTAATATTCATGGAAAAGCCTAGTGTTCCGTGCTAGCTTGTTATAACCTTGGATTCTGCGCCGCTGGGAGCGGCATACTTTCAGATGTTTTGAGTAGTGAACCTATTAATCCCTGCCTTGTTTTTAAAAAAATCTAAATCTCAGGTTATCAGATGCTTTATGCACAATGATAAATGGAAAGGTTGAGAAGTTAACGTCTTTGTCTCTGCAGCACGGTGACATGGAACAGAAGGAGAGGGACCTGATCATGAGAGAGTTCCGCTCTGGGTCCAGTCGTGTCCTCATCACCACAGACTTGCTGGTACGTTTCCTGGGTCTATTGTCTCAGAGATTCCCCCTCCTCCCCAAGATTCCCTCTCCTGCCGGCTAAGTGTGCCGGTCACGGACTGAATGTTTCTTGGTAGACTAGGGTCTGCTCTCCACTGTGAGTGGGCGCTTCAGTCCCCACTTGCAACTAATTAGCAGACTACACACACATCCCAGCGCTGCCTGGTCTCTTAATGCAGCCATGACCATAATTAGTAATTATTGGTATAGATGCCATGACCATAATTAGTAATTATTGGTATAGATATACTTCATGTGGATTCTTGTACACACAATTAATATTTATAATTTCTTTTTTTTCATCTATTGCCTAAAGGTTTTGCGCTCAGATGTTAGTTAAGGTTCCTATCAGACTTTGGTAACGTTCGTGTTCCTTGCAGGCCAGAGGCATCGATGTGCAGCAGGTGTCTTTGGTGATCAACTACGACCTTCCGACCAACAGGGAAAACTACATCCACAGGTACGTTCCTGTAATATTTTCCAGAGACTCGAATTTGAAAGGGTACAAAAACAATTGTGCTTTTTATTTTACGACTGGAAACAACATTACCATGAAAGAGAAAGTGACAACTGTGGGGAAATTCAGATTTGGCTGGGAAGTGAAACTTCATGTTCCCCCTCGTCTCTGTTAGGGTTAATAATATTGGTGAAATGAAAGTGTAACCAAGTATGGCATGCGTTTTACTTTGTTAAAAAGCTACAATCGGCCAGAGTAGATTTCGGTGATTCTTGATGATGAATGCTGAAGTCATGGAGCAATCTTCATTTTTATTAACATCTGTGTGAAAGACTGCAGTTTTGTTTTTGTAACTGCAGTGCTCTTAATGGGCGATTAGGAGTGAACATCGACTCTTTAGACATGTTAACGTAAAATATTAGTTGTTGTTTATTTCAGTTTTTGTTTTGAAGTACAAATGTTGCTTTTGAAACTGGGGGTTATAGAATACTAGATCAGTAAGAAAATCTATGCATCTCTAGTAATAAACATAATGGAAAACCTCAGCATTCTGTTGGGTTGCATGGAATTGGAACTCCTGAAGTGGTTGTTCAGTTGTAGATGTTTTTGATCTCGCGCTGTGTTGTGATGATATTCATGCGTGTCAACTGACCCAGGAGGCTCTGGACTCGTTGCAGTGTCGGTCGGCGTTTTGTTGACCGTGCACTGTGACATCCGGACAACCTGTGGCTCATGATCAGAGACCTAGTGATCTGAACACGGCAAACCTACCAGTCAGTATTCCAGTCTGGATGCTCGTGGACTCCCTTTGCTGACTTGTAGGTCTTTTTTTTTTCTTTGAAGGATTGGACGCGGTGGTCGCTTCGGTAGGAAAGGCGTGGCCATCAACATGGTGACCGAAGACGACAAGCGCACCCTCCGGGACATTGAGACCTTCTACAACACCACCGTGGAAGAGATGCCCATGAACGTTGCAGACCTCATCTGAAGAGGATTCCATCCGTCATCCTCCCCCCAGATCC
>OMKY01057140.1:0-14765 GCA_900302395.1 Bregmaceros cantori | reverse complement strand
TCTAGTAGTAGTATTTCAATGCTGCGTTTCCTTCGCACTGAGTTGGTGCGTCCGAGATGCCTCACAACGCTGCGTGTAGAACCATGTGACCATGTAAGGACCAATGGGGTGGCCGCATTATCTCGGAGGCTCCAACTTGCAGCTTAATGGAACGTGCAGGTGCGCGCAGCCGCGCCGGTCGACATGCGAACGGGGAGCAGCTGTTGACATTCGAGGTCCTACTACGTATAATGAGCTCCTCGGCAACCAATGCAATGAGTTTGGAAGCGGACTCGAACACAAGTCACGTGATCGCTCGATCCTAATTATTACAAACTTGACCATCCCCCCCTTGCCGACTTCACAGCAACACTGGCTCACGGGGTCAACATGACCAAGAATTAAGGTGTGTTTATCCATAAGTTAACTGGGTCTAACTAGGCTAGGGGCCCCCCCTCCGACACTCAGGGCATGGATTTAGACAGTCGTCGGCCCGTGCAAATACCCCGGGGTGTCAACAGCCGTGGCGGATGCGAGGGCTGAGAGGCTGGATCCATGTATCGGGAGGGTCAGGTTCTGAGCCCTTGACTTAGTTCTAGTCACGACGCTTGTCGCGTTCGCTGGATGCCCCGGGGGAAATCTTAAAATACAACACACACACACACACACACACACAGGGAGAGCGAGTTGGCGTTTATGTGCGAGTGTGTGTTTGGGTGCGTCGGAAACTTTTGCTTTCACGGGCATGCGTGGTTAACGGGTATAATGTGGGTGGGTACGGGCTTGCATTTGAAATGACCACGGGTCAAGGGCGAGTACGGTGCTGTGCTCTGCGGGCATGGATGGGCAGGGGTCTCAAAAAAACGGACCCGTGCAGGACTCGTTGGGTCGTTTTTTATTTGTTTTTCTGTGCGTTCCGGCACCTGAGTCCATGTCGTCATCGACTTGCTACTGTATGTATTTTTGTTCCGGCAGCTAATGATTTACAAATAAAGCACTGGTTCTAGGTTGGAGGTATTGCGGACCCCTAGGGGTCACTGCCAGAGTTTCATTGTTAGCTTGTTAACACCAAGAGAAACCAACACGTTTCTCAGCAAGTGAAGTGATTCTATGCATTTTTTCTTCACAGTAATTCCAAATGTTACTGCCATAATCAATCTCTACATTACATTTTAAAAAGTACATTTGGCGATATCCCTTAAAATGAAGGGGTCCCCTACTTATCTTAAGCCAGGAAAAGGAGTCCTTGGGATGAGAAGGGTTAAGAGCCCCTGATATAAACTGTAGGGCTGTGCGATAGATGGTACTTGGTTGGAGGTATGGAGTGATAGATGGTTCTTGGTTGGCGGTATGGCATTCTGCCAGCCAGCCAGCCCTGAGCGGGCTCTCACACTGGGCCCAGCACTGTATGGAGGTGGACCGGAGGGACCCAGACACCACACACAGATACACACATTCACGCACACACAGAAAACACATACATCTGTAAACACATGCATATGCACGTATCCCCACACATGCTAACTCCAGGTTTGTTCGCTCTGTGCCGTCTTGTTTGCTCCTCCAGATCACTTTGCCTGGCTTTTTACTTTTTTTTTGGCTGAAGCATGGAAAGGTGCATACTAGCTCAATTTGTCATGCTGCTGAAACCACATATACAAACGTCAAACATAGTTAAACTCATTTTGGTATATTTATATTGTGCCGTTATACAAACCACAGTTGTCCGGATCTTCCATTTCCTCACTATTGTCCTCACAGTGGAAATTGACAGGTGAGTCCCACATCTACATTTTGCCTAGGGCCCCAGAATCTAAATCTAACCCTAGCTGACTCATATAACATGTTACGCTCAAATAGCAAATCACATAATTGTATATTATTCTGCACCCCGTTCAGCCGTTCTCCCATGCACCCGGAAGATATATTTTTTTAACCTACCTTTTTGTAATCCTTAAAGTGTCTAGTAACTGAATTTTGATGTTGCTCCTGAAGTATAGAACATACAGACACATTCCACCCCATTTACTTTTTGTCGTGTCAATTTATTGAGGTAGGTTGTGTCTTGATTAGATGATGTATGGTGCATATAAACTCAAAAATTCACAAATTCATCTAAATTTCATTAATGTCTAGTAAACAAATAATGATGCTGCCCTCTTGAAATATTGTCCCATATATGTATATCTTGACTATATTCTCCACCATGGATTTCGTAAAATTCAAAAACAAGATGTTTAAATCTACATAACTTTTGACATCATGAAGATAGAAATTAAACATCTTTTGTTTCATGTTGACATGAGACATTGATGGGGTGTCCAAAATTGTATTTTTTATGTGGTTTATTGAGAGAAAGTGAAAAACACTATACAAACTATGTATAGCTTATATTTAACATATTTCCAAAAGAAACAGCAGATATGTAAAAAGGTAAAATGTGAATTTTTTTTTTTAAGTTATTTTTTTCTGGCGTCAGCGCCGTTTTTCCATCTTTATTGGATAGGATTAGTCGGAAACTGGGTTGAAGAGATCGGGGATAGACATTGCAAGTCGACAAGCGTAGTCGAACTCGCTACACTACGGACGCTGCGGTAGACGCAGCGCCACTAACATGAATGGGGTCGCGTTAGGTGCGGTGTCCATAACCACTTGGCCAACGCGGACCCCGGTAAAATGTGATTTTGATATGCCAAAATGGCAAGTGCATTCATTTTTTAAATTATCATCATCCAGAATCTCTTCATAATCAATTTAGATAAATCAATAAACTAGGCGTGACAAGTGCGTAGTACATTTTTGGTAGCAAGCTCGGTGATAACCAGTTGTTTTTAAATTGACACCAGCAAGACTCTCTGGAAAGCCATTACAGACATCCTCCATGCGACGAACTGAACAAGGAGGTTTTTGGAGACGTTTATCATGGAGGGTGTGTAGCAGAGCAAGTTTGTCTGACTGAGCGGTGTAACATCCTGATCCTCAAAGCCAGTTACATGTAAAATACAAGTTACAGGATGATGCTCCTCTGAACTACCACCATCTCTCTTGGATTTCTTTGTTCCAGGACAAAACTCTTCAGACTCATAATTTTCCTTCTTGCGATTCTTATCTTTTGACTTGGCATGGTTAGCAACAACCACTAATTTGTCAGTTAGCTAGGTCTTTACATTATTGATTTTCCTTTTCCCTTATGACTTCACACACCTGGTAACTTATTACAGGTAGTGGGGCAGATTACTGAGAGAATATCTCATTTGGTGGTACAAGCACCATATTTGGCACACACGTGCCCTAGACCTTACTTCAACATAAAAGTATGTTGTCCAGTTAAAAAAGCAAAATGGACACCATTTTTTTCAAGATGGCCGCCATTTGACATATTCTCATTCATTATTTGAGCTTCATGGTGGTAAAAAGTCCTGTTTTGATGATATCAATATTAAAGTAGATGTTTTGGGACATGGTTAGTCCTATTCTGCATTCAAAAAATTACATTCAAAAAAATATATATATATACATAATACATATATATATTGTGATAGAAAATGGACAGGTGCTCTTGTGGAGGGTTGACTACGTCTGGAATAGCTGTCTCATGTATGTCTGCTGCAAGTGTCACAAGAACACGGCTTGTACACCAAGTCACAGTGTGCTGTCTCTACATGCTCCAAAAGAAAGCATAAAAGTATTACTGTGCAGAACAGAACAAAAGCTTCTTGAGCTTTGATGACTGGTGCAACACACAAAGAACCGGGTCCTCAGTTCCAGTTCTGGGAGTTTGTCATGTCTATGGAAATGGTGGTTCTCTCATTGATCAGGTAATTCAGGGAAGCTAACGTCAGCTTGTATTGTGAATCATTATCTTCTTTAATTTCATTCTAATTTTTGCAAACAATAATGTCAACTGTGCTCGATGGCTTCCAGTCGACCTCCAAGACATGGTCACTTTGGAGCAAACACATCCTTACATATTCAGTGAATTTCAGAAGGGAAAGTTTGTGGTCTCACAGGGTTCAGGCTTAGCCATTGACCAAGCTGTGCCATTGGAGGGACTAAGGATGCATCTGCTCTCAGGCGGTGAATGGTGTCTGGACCAGAAATAAGCCAGTTAGTCAACCAGTATGAGATGGCTTGTCATGTACAGTAAAAGTAGCACAAAGAGATATCGGGCATCATGACCAGACTAGTCAGTCACATAAATCATTCATTGACAAAGTTCAGAAGTTCAATGTGATGAAGGATCCAGGGGGCAATCCTTTTCAGGAGGAGTCGAATGATCTGGTTGCGCTGGACAAAAACACCACAGCACATCTCAGTGCTATAAATCTCACTTAAATAACACCACGTGCACACACAGATCCATACCTTATCTGTGACAGAGGCGTGTCTTGTTTGTGTTTAAAAGCGTAGTCAGTCAGTGTTTTAGTTAAGATTGTCAGAGAGTGGAGCATGCGACTTTCTCAATAAACTTCACCTCTGATCCTACACGACGCCTGGTCCGAGCCTGCTGTTTTTCCCACAACACTCCAAACTGGAAAAGCTTTCTGTGAGACAGTGACAACACAGAGCTGCTCAAGTTCGTGGCTGACAAGATTGTGACCCTATGTCCGAACAATGTCATTGTTGTGACAAAAGGAGAGCAGGTCCATTCAAACAAACAAATTAGCACTGAAGGCTTGTGTCCATGCAAACATGAAGAAGCTGACACCAGGGACTTCACACGTGTTCTTCATGCAGCCAAACACTAAGGAGCATATTCTTCAAACTAAACATATATTTCTGTTCCCATTCATTGAGAATGATTAGGATCCACCATTGTGTCGTTAGTGCCACGGAGTTGAGTAACCGAAAAGGTGGGAAGACGTGACTGTCAGCCCTGCCTCTGTAACTGGCAGGATGCATTCAGAGGGAGGTCCCCTAGCCTTTTTCTGTTTATTATTTAAATTTGTTGGATTTCTTTCATGTCATTAAACAACTCAATACAAAATGGAACAATACATTAAATTAAGTTATTTCTCCCTCCATGATGTAAAGATCAAAAATGTAGATTTCAACATTTGGTTTTTCATTTGGTGTGATCCAGGGTGGAGAATACAGTGAAGATAGATATATCTTCACAATATTTCAAGAGGGCAGCATTATTATTTGTTTACTAGACATCTTAAGGATAGTAAAAATACAGAAGTTTAGACAATTATACCAATGGTGTTCATGGGGGAGGAGTTGTTTTAATGAAATTTAGACGAATTTGTCAACTTTTTTGTGTTTCTCTGACTTCATATGCACCATAAATCATCTAATCAAGACACAACCTACCTCAATAAATTCCCCATGACAAAACAAGAAAATGGGGTGGATTGTGTCTGTATGTTCTATACTTCAGGAGATACGTGCAATTAAAGTTTTCATTTTTCGCATCCGAAAATCCAGTACGGCAAGATGTGAAAATAATATTCCCTCGTTTCGATTGCATAATCAGTCCATTTGTGGCGCTAGATTGATAACGGTCGGTCAGTGCTGCTCTCTGCTGGCAGTCATAATTCAGTGCAGTTTTCTATCTAGCGGTCATTCCCGTTGTTCCGTTCATTTCCACTTTCTGCAGTGAACATAATTTATCACAGATAGATAGAAGGATCGATATAAAGGTCGAATGAAAGCATACATACACATACTTCATGATACATCATTTGTATGATGTTATTATTATTTTTAAAATAGTATTATCATCATTATTGTAATTATATCTTTATTGTATTATTATATCTTGTAAATCTCCTAGATAGATCAACATGACTTACCATTGAGGGGACTTTGGCAATATTATCATAACAATTTAAAAATATTAATAACTATGCAGTTTACTCGTAGACTGCGTGTATGTCACAATGGACCTTGTGACGCGTTCCCTTCCTAGTGGCTTCTTGTGCTAGCGATTGCTAGCTATTTGACTTTAAAAATTACATTTATTTTGGATTTCTATCCGTATTTTCCATTCGGTGTTGAAATGCGGAACGGTTTGTTGCACGTGGAACGTTTTGATGTGGAGTTGTACCAAGTCTACGGGCTACGTTCGCTGTTTTGAAACCTCGACGTCTTGACCGCGCGAACCACTGGGGTTGGATCCACGTTGGCTTCTTGCCGGTAAGGTTTAACCAAACAACTGAAAGTTCAATGTGAGCTATGCAAACCATTGGTGTATTGTTGTCAAGTCCTGGTGTGGTATTCATAGATAATTCAACAAAACACCAAACGATTGTTTTTGTTGTTGATTTGTGATTATTTTGTCGATTTAATTATTACTTGCGCTGCGTGTATATACACCAGTAGTGTGTGCATGTATTTAAAATCAACTTTTGGGGGTAAAGGATGCATGCACGTCTGCACATAATTAAAATTCGCCGCACAATTTATCTTTTTTTGCCACACGGGTTGTCCGGCGAACTACGCGTACGATTGTGAACTACACTTCCCATGATGCACTGAGACGCGGGAGCAATGGCGGGACGAAGATAACAGACGGGTTTAAAAAGATTTATGATGGGCTGCTCGTAACTTTTTATTGGGTCATACTTTATTATTTTTAAACAATTGCTTTAATATAATAATTGTTTAAATTAAATGTATTTGTTTTCATCCGCATTTCATGGTGCGACATTTAATCACTCATTTATTTGTTTTTCTTTATTCGTTATTTAGCTTTTTAGTTTTCTATTTATTTAGTAGTATTTATTTGCTTTTATTGCTTTTATTCACCTATTCCGTGCTCTCGCTGGCTACTTCACTTCTTTTCAGCACTCCACTATTTCCTCCTAATGTAACCCCTCAGTACCGTGCCATGTCTATCTGTTTAAGAAAACTGCTGAATATGTGTATGTGCCTGTTTATTATTTAAATTGGGAAGTTGTGGGTCGTTTTGTACTGTTCTTTGTTCTATTTATAATTTGTGTTGTGCTTCACAAAAGGTGTTATATAAATAGATAAAGTTTGAGTTGAGTGAACTGCAATTCAATCTTTTACAATCCCATCAAATAGTCGTATATCCATGACGTACATGCCATCTTCTACTGTAATTGGAGGTTGTGTTATTAGAACACCATGCAACTGTGAGAAAACTATTTTGAAATTATGTTTCAGTACGCAAAACAGCAAAAACAAGTGATGACAGGATAAACTAATGCGTTCGGCTTCTTCCTTTTCAACTTTTTGGCTACAAAATGTTAAAAAGCCATTATATGACAAAAATACTGTTAACTTTGAACTCAACACTGGACAATGATTTGCTTTATTGTCAGAAAAATGCATCATATTGTTACCCAGATAGGGAGCGTGTCCATCTCAAATCAAGAAGAGGTTAACTTATATGTGCGCGGTGCGCTGGACATATGCATCATGGTGTAAACTCCACCAGTTGCACATGGCCTATAGACCTCAGTATGGACTAGACAAGCTTTGTGCAGGCACATAAACGTTTATGTGCCTGCACATAAACAACGTTCGTGCACTGCCCACGAGTAAGTGAATTACCCATGATGCACTGCACAGACACAGATACATGCACCCCGCACTGAGAAGACTGCGTCCTCGCAGTCACCCGCTCCGTTACATGAGCGGGATGTTGCTTCTCAGCAGCCCCACGTTGGGCGCCATTGTAATACAGCTGGGGGTGTGTCGGCCTCAAATCATCATCATCAGTCCCGTAGTCTGGCTGACCATTCGGGCACCACTGAAGACTTTGCAACCAACTCCCTCCATCTTCCCCTATCCTCGGCCATTCCCATGGTGTCACTCAGCCTGCACCTTGTCCATGTTATCTTTCCATCGCTTTCTCTGTCTTCCTCTCCTCCTTCCACCTGGCACTGTGCCATTAAGGATTGTTTTTGAGAGTCCTTGGGATCTTGTTACTTGTTGTAGGCACACTCCGCTGGAATGGCAACCAATTTAATTCTAATTACAATATACATGTGTATTTGTATTTGTCATTTTGTGCTTAAACTGGTTTAATTTTTTTTTTTTTTTTACTAATAATGAATATGGTTGACACTGAATGTATTGAAATGACACACACTAGGGCTGTGCAAAAAATCGATTTGAAATTGAAATGAGGGTATTTTATTATTTTAAAATGTGTTTAATGAAGTTTCTGGCTAATCCTATCCAATAAAGATGAAAAACGGTGCTGACGCCGGTAAAAATAACTTTAATGAGATTTTAGTGTGTTCTAGGATGGTTGCGGTGCATCAATGTTGGTAAATTATAATTGATATTAGGATGTAATACAATATGTTTTATACAATATAATACAATTAACGTAATGCAATTTAATACAAATAATGCAATTATACATGTATAAAAGTATAATTATATTAATTAATCACATACTCACAAGAGTGAGGTGCAAAATGTGAGAGAGAAAAAAATAGTGAAAAAATATATAATTTGACGTGGGTCTGTTTACGCGCGCGCACACATACACACACACACACACAAACACACACACTCACACACCCATAGTACACTCCCCCTCACACGCGACAACTACACGGACGATTCGTTCGCAAACTGCACATCACTTCTGTGCAGCGAGGGCTACACGAATGGACGGCACACCGAACTAAACAAACACCCGGTGCCGTATGTTGCGCAGCGGTGGCTGTCATGATACGATTTTATTACTCGGTAACCGGCGTGTGGAATCGGTTCGTTGCTAAACGACCACGATGACCCGAACGCCGGCTTTGCGTCGGGGCGGCGGTGTCCAGCAGAGAGGTGGGTCAGTGCAACTGCTGCTGGGGTCGACTTGTTGCAAGCATCAGCGCTAATGTTATTGTTGTGATAGCAGCGCAACGATTCGTTGACTAATCGAATATAAATGTAATCACCATTAAATGCAATTATATTCGTTGTTGGGAAGAAGCAATTTGGATCATATTTCAAGTTGGCATGGTTTTAAATATTTGCTCTCTATAAATATTCTGAGTATCTCGTTCATGGGAAAAGATGCAAACGATTAGACGATCAATCATTTTTAATAATAACTGGCCTTGGTTGGTGGAATAGGAAAATCTACTGAGGATTACCGATGTGTTAAGAAATAAGTTGATTGATGTGGCTTATACTGGGAAACAAGGAAAATTCACACCGAAATATGGTATTCCCTGAACTTTGCCTTAGTCTGTACATGCCTTACTCACTATGTGCTGCGGCACTTTGTTGGCTCAACACAACGGGCCCAAATACTGGTGAAGATGGAATCACTATTCACTTCCACGTTATCATATTCAACTCATTGATTGCCAACTAGTGTCTGACTGATTTTTCCGTATTGATAGCGGTGAGTTTCCCCGCCGATACAAAGTAATCTGGCACCACACTATGGTCCGAGAAAGTAAATGCTTTTCAAAGTATTCCATTTGCCTGAGGTGACACACACGGTTACCTTTGGCATCGTATTTATGTCGTCAAGGAACTTTCAGTATATTGGAAAGTGTGTGGATTCGCAGGGTGCAACTAAAGACCGAAAGGTACCGATAGGCTCCTTCTATTTTATGATTAATAATGGGTAAGGCGGCGATGGGCTCAACCTTTTTAATCGGGAGTTATGAATGAATTCATTTATTTATCATTAATAACGTAAAGCCACCTTGGTGCCGATGGGCTCCTCAGAACGACTTCAAACTTGGTATGCATATATCTGCAGACCCAACCAGAGGTGCCTTCAAACTTGGTATGCATACTCTGGGGGTCTGCAGGTATATGCAAATTATGCATTTCAAGTTTGAAGTCGTTCTAAGGAGCCTATCAGCGCCTTCCGGTGGCCTTAAAAGGAGCTTTCTGCGTGTGTGCAGGCATGCACCCTAGACATTCGCATGGATTCCTGGTGGTTCAAAGGTGACCGTTAAGGCTGAGCAATTTTCGGTTTGAGACTGAAAATCGGAAATAAAAACGACGCAGTTTTGGTTTCGGAAACAAGAGTGGGGCGAACCCATGGACTGTCCGCACAGTCGGGCATGGAGCGCGCGTATACACTCCTTCGTGCAACGCGGGCCGTTTGTGTTTCCTTCTTTCGGCACGTTCAGGCGGGCCTTCAGAGCACTTGAGGTCGAATGAATTATAATTTGAATTGGGCCGAAAGAGCAGGTTGTTAACCGTTAACGCCGGGGGCCAACTCCAGTCATCCAGCGAGTCTGCAATTGGCGACACAGCGTTAACAAGGTCCTGCGTTAACGCCGCCGACTCAGCTTGAGCGCCCGACTGCGTTAAACCAGAACGAGGTTGTGAAGATATAGTCCAACACGATGAACGAAGACCGTTCCAGAATATCTTTAAACTTGTTCACTTTTATACTGTTCACTTGTGTACAAGTTAGGAGACCGAGTCTCAGTGATCGGCGGTCAACTGTTTTTAGCTCAGCCTGCTAGCGCTGTGGAGCGATGTGTCCTACAGAAACAAACCCTTCATAAAGAACTACAAGGGTTTGGGTGTCCGAAACATTGTCAAATAATCCCAATTCACATTAACTACATGAATAACTGTATTTATAACTTTAATTAAAACCCATGGACAGGTAGATATTGTATTGATTCATGATTGGAAACATTAAAATACGCTAAACCGATCCAAAGGTGGAACCGTGGAAGTAGTGAAACTGCTGGAATTAATGCACAGTGCCGTTTGAAAAACCAACAAAAAACTTTTTCTTTTCTTTTTCTTTTTTTTGTAAGAAAAATCAAGGTTTCATCATTCAGCCCTAGTGACATAATACGTAATACTCCCACTCAGATTGTTACTGTAATGTATTTGTTGCGCTTTTGTTTTCACTGTCTGTGTACAGTACCCCCCTTTTTTTTTTTATAAGTGCATTTTTGTTTCTTCCAACTGCCAATGTTTTTTTTCCCTTTTTGGAGGGTCTTGAAGCAGTTCATCACTCATTATTGGTATGAATGACATCAGTGTCCTTTATTCTTTCAATGGTTGTGCAATACTGCTTTGGAATTTCTGTATTTTATTTGTTGTTTTACCATGCTGAAACTGGCAGTAGGGCTGTGCGATTTTAGCCAAAAAAATAAAATCCTGATTTGTGTGTTTGAAATCTCGATTTTCGATTTGTTTCCGATTTCTTGAAAAATAAAAAGGACAAAATATATATAAACTAGAAGTTTCATATTTCAAACTTTGCAAATGGTGTCCCTTTTTGGAGTTAAGTAGAGACACCTCACCCTTTGGCTTAGGATTAATACATTTATCAATTTTTATACATTTTATTCACCCCTATAACTTGAAAACAGACCAGTAAAATCATTATTATCAATGTTAAAAAGGAAATCCGATTTCAAATCGATTTTTTTTTTTTGCACAGTCCTAACTGGCAGTATTCTAGATTTTGGCCTTGATCTGTATTGGAATAACTTAGTTTGTCATGAGGGTTTTTTTTGTTCTTTGCAAATTCAGTCCAGCCTAGTGCATAATCAAAATGTTTCGATTCACACAATATGAGAAAGTATATGGTGATCGATGGTTTCTCTCTTGTGTGCAGTGCCCAGTGATGTGTCACCCTCCACCAGCCTCCCCCCGCTGGTGGAGGGTGTGGTGCGGTCCTACTTGAAGGTGACCGTATCTCGCGTGCTGTGGACGCTGAGCCCGGCTCCTCCGGACACTGTGGTCCGGCTGCGCTGGTGGGGGGAGAAAGACACCTCTGATGGGACGCTGTTTCGACCCCGGGATTGGTCGCAGCCACAGGCTCCCAACGTCAATCAGACCACCGTCCGTTTCCCGATCCACTGTGGACCCAAGCAGTTTACGTCCTATCTTACAGGTAGGGGTGCAACGATTGGTCGATTCATCAGTGACTAATCAATTATAAAATTAATCGACAACTAATCTTATAATCACTAATCAGCATATACTTGAATCATTGTTATTGTAGACAGTTTTGTGCTGACGTTTCCCCAATTTATCCACAAATTTGATAAATTCATAATTTCTAAAAATATGAAACATTAAATTCACATAATTGATTAAAAAATGTATGAATATAAAGAAAACAATATTACAGTATGAATTACATGTAATGAGTTTGTATCAGAGGAAGTAACTTAATCTTTTACAATATTTGTTGGTAAAAAAAAGAGCCAAATTTGACTCGATTTCAAGTTGACAGGATTCATCTCTTGTATTTGTTGCTCACTGTGAGAATTTGGAGTATTTTTAAAGGGAAAATTATACAACTGATTAATCGACTAATTGTTTCAATAATCGGCAACGAATCGACTATTAGAATAATCGTTAGTTGCAGCCCTACTTACAGGTGAATGCATGTGGGGAGTGCCACAAAGATTCAGAAACCTTAAAAAAAAACACTCTAATTTTCGTCACAGGTCTAAAATAGACTTGGGCGATATTGGAATGTGTATATGCACTATAATGTCCCTAGAAAAATCCCGATATATGATTGGATCATCCAAAATAAGTAGAAATAAATGAACAACTAATTGTCGATTTAATCGGTGGTTAATAGATTATAAAATTAATCGACAACTAATCTGATAATCGATAATCGGCAAAGAAATGAATCATTGCTATTGTCGCCACTTTTGTGATGTTTTCTGATATTCCCTCATTTATCGACACAATTTCATATTTCATAATTCACCAAAATATGAAACATTAAATGGACATAATTGATTTAAAAAATCATGAATATGAAGAAATCCTTGAATATTATGGTATAAATTACATGCAATAAGTTAGTGTCACAGGAAGTAACTTAATCTTTGTATATATGCTGGTGAAAAATAACCAAATTTGACTATATTTCAAGTTGACAAGATTAAGTTCTCGTAGTTATTGCTTGCTGTAAGAATTTGGGGTATTCTTAAAGGAAAAATCTTCCTAACGATTAGTCTATTGTTTCAACAATCGGCAACTAATCAACTATTAAAAGAATCGCCAGTTGCAGCCCTAAACAAGCCTATTAGCGTTATTACTGCCTCGCCCACAGTGCGCCTTAATCACGTCTTGTGTGAGTGTGCCTGTTGGCACATCGGTGTTCAGCCGTGGACCGCCAGCAGAATCGCTAACTGTATGATTATTTATATTTTGCTTTTTGACTACTGGCTTTACAATTCTGGATTAACATAGTACCCAACAAACATGGGCCTGCCGACCTGTGCTGTATTTTTATCTGCTGAACACAATGGATCATATCGGTGGAATACTAATGTTCTGATCGGTTTCCTCTCACCACAGAAATTGGCTGTCTACCCTTCGAGGTGGTCTCTCGTGATCACCACATCCCCGTGGCTTATGCCCAAATCGACGGGCTCTCTCAGCTGGGGCTGTCCCATCCGCTTGGCGGCGTCCTTCCCCTGCTCTCGTCTATGTCCGAAAAAGTTGGAGAGCTAGAGGTGCGTTCGACCAGTTCAGTTTGTTTGCAGGATTCCCTTTGTGATCTATAAGTGTTGTCAAGTGTTGAATTCAAAAGCAAAAATGATTAGGCCTTAAGTGACATTCACATTTTTAAACTTGTATTTGCTCAAGTCACTAGTTTGAGAATTAGTTTTGGTTCAACTAAATGCATACAAGATAAAATGTTGTAAAAAGTGGGCATGGGCAATCAGGGTTAGAAATGCTGTTAGCTAAACTGGTAATGTATTTTCTTATACTAAAATCTAAAATCAAAATTACTTCTCTGAAGTGCCTTTAGGCAACCTCGGTTGCGGTTTTGGCGCTATACAAAAATATGTTGAGTTGAGAAGTGTCTTGGAACAGGGCTTGAAAACGAAATTATTTTCTAAAAGTTCCATTCCGAACGGTTCAGGCAGGTCTATATTTAATAGGGGTGCAACGGATCACGTTGATCCGAATTGCGGATCGGAACAGGGGCAACGGTTCGGATCATGCCTGAACCGCGGACTAGGCGCGTGCGTGTGCGTGGCCGCACACCGCTACGCTACGCTCCAGTTTAAAACACGACTCTCCCTGCCCCATACAGCCCCATCTAGCAGAAACGTGCGCGAGTGTATATTTGTGAGTGTGCGTGTGTGTGCGTTACTCGAGCGTGTGTGTGAATACGCACACAAGTTTGTGTGCCCGTGTGTGCGTGCGCGCGCGGTCACAGCCTTCGCGGTGAAAAGACGGCGAGTATTTCAACGCTATCTCTCTATCTGTCTCTCTCTGTCGATCTCTCTGTGTTGCTCTCTGCTTCTCTCCCCCCCCCCCCCCCTCTCTCTCCCTCTGCCTCTCTCCCGGCCTCTCCCTCTCTCTCTCTGCCTCTCTCTCTCTCCCTCTCTCTATGTGTCTCTCTCTGCCTCTCTTTGTCTCTCTCTCTCCCTCTCTGTCTCTGTCTGTGTCTCTCAACTGAATAGTTCAGAAATGCAATAAATCACATAAATGAAGTATAATATGGCAGTGTGTAATTCAATATGATTTTGATAAGAGCAGCAACATATAGATGTTCAATTGAAAATAAATAACAATGTTCTCTTTATTACATTTGTAAATATATAATATGTGTTTATTAATAATATTATTTATGTTTAAAACATATATTATCCAGATGCACTTAAGTTGAGTTAATGTATTTTAATTCAACAGTTTTTAATAAACAAAAGACAAACTTGTGTTTTTATTTTTGTCATCTTTTTTTGTTTTCTTTTTTTTTGCGATGATCCGAAAAAATCGAGATCCGTGAGCTCTGATCCGAGGATCACGGATTTTTTCGGATAGATCGGAAGAGCACACGTCTGAACTCCAGTCACACCCAACAATCTCGTATGCCGTCTTCTGCT
>OMKY01057134.1:0-20825 GCA_900302395.1 Bregmaceros cantori | reverse complement strand
ATATAATTATAAAATCAAAACAAAAACAATCGTCGGAAAAAGTCAGAGGTACTTACATTTATAACGTTTTGCAGCAGTCGGTCGCTATTTACTCCCGCTGTGTAATTTTTATTAACTTTAGGTCATTTTTAAAATGTCTCGCAATGCATTATGGGTTATATTGTTCCGTCTAGGGTAGATCCGATGCTCACTACTTTTTGCGGTGCGTTGTGGAATACTTTCAGTGCACTATATAGGGTACATAGAGAATTCGGACACCCCTGCAAAATGGCGTGCACCCCATATAGTGCACTATAGGGAGTGATTTCGGACACAGCCACTGATTTATAGCCGATGGGAGGGGACATCTGATGATGTCACAGTTTGTAGGATAATGGAGGGGTGACTCTACTAGTTACATTTCAGTAACACCGGTGTTCATGTGTATACAAACCAGGGCCTGGCATCCCCATTCCATCCATGTCCAGTGCGGTGCCAACCTGCCCGACACACGAAGATCGCTACCTGCCCTCTCAGACCTCGGAGGACCGCTACGCTGCCCTGGCAGAGCTGGACAGCCAGCTCGGCTCCTCGGCTCCCAGCGCTACTAGTGCTGTACAGGGGTGAGCATGGACAATATGTAACACCACTTAATGTCTGTTTTGTGACAGCAGCACTACAAAGCACACATATGCCTTAATGCCGTCAAGAGTCGTGAGCTCCCCTTCCCTCACCACTGCTCTTTCCTCCTCTTTGAATCCCCCGGATTCAAATCACTGGTTAATGGTAAAGTTAATTCCAGAGAAATAAAAAAAAAAAAGAATGAGTTTACAAAAATGATAAAGCTGTTGGCATTAGCACTTGTCGAGGCGGTGCCAAGTGCCTTAGTAAGGCAGTAGTGCCCTCTAGCTGCAACCTCGAGAAACGCAGCGCTCGTTACGCTGCTAACCGTGACAAGATTATAATTTACGCCAATCTGCTCCGTGGTTTACTCTCTTGACAGATGTTGCAGCTAGAATGCTGGCTATATGTATTAGCTGATCTGAATTTTTTTAAAGAGTAGGGTATTTGACATGAAGGAACGTGGTTCAGGAAGGAACTTGCATGCATGTTCATATTTAATGCATCTTTCTGAATGTGTTTTTGATACTTATTTATGGTACATTAATATCACCAAATAGTTTTTTATGACACTGGATGAAGGGCACCCAGTCTGCAGACTCATGTGCAATGCAGAAGTGGGTCACGATTTGTGTTCATTCCACGACAATGTGTTCATTTGCTTATTGGACAGGGAGAGACGACGACTTTCCGACAATGCAAACTTCATGCCCTCATAACTCATACCTTCTCACGGGCTTACTTGCACCTGTCGGCCTTCACAAAGCCTTAATAAATCAGCTCGCAGTTACTTTTTCGGCACCAGCACCATATGCCCATTTTATTGGTGGCGTTGTTGTGAAAGGGGGATGACAGAGTGGTGACCAGCGGACGTGCAGGATAGGGCCATGAGGGGAAAGCGATCTCACAACACTGTGTGCGCTGTGGTCTTGAGCCACAGCAACAAGACAGTGTGCGATGCAGCTGCCTCTCAGCGCTGCGTCTTTAATCGCTACACCATGGGGCCAGCCCCTCATCTTACAATTTTTTTTAAATGTTTTTTTCTCAGCCCATTCAGGCTGTTTTCCAAGCTTTATTTATTAGGGTTACCGGAAACAGGTGAAAATGGGGGGCAGGCATGCGGGAAATACGTCGGTGGCGAGATTCGAACCACCGACTCACCGCGCCATTAAGGCATATGCCTGCTTTCCAGTGCACTGCCCAACCAACTGAGCTACTCGGCAGCACTCATCTTACAATTTAAAGCACTGTTTAAGGTTGAAGATATTGTGTCGAGGCTGGCCTCCACCGTTGGTGGAACCTTTGAAAAGGGCCTGTGGATCTAGTGCTACCGGACGTTTTTATGGCCTTTATCTGTCTGATGCAACACAGGCCTGCCCCTGCGTTGCATCATGACGTCACGCTAGGGTAGGGCTATTCAACTACTTTGCTTAGAGGACCACATTGTCAGAAACCCCAATGGGTACCTTCAGTAACCTCCGGTCTATTTGTACAACTTGACACGGCGCGAAACCACATTTTCATAACTTTTGTTTAAAGTAGCATACTTCCCATTAAAGGGCTTCAATTCTATGCAACAATGGTGCGTTCTTGTTTGTAACAAGCAACATCTGAAACAACAACACACAAATAGTGGTAAACGGGAACAGCTCACTTAAAGAAGAGGTTTTAATCATCAGCCCTGATGGTCTAACTGCCACCATTAATCAGCATTTGGGCCCACTCCAGCCAGCGGTTCGCCCTAACTTGAGGAACCTAAGAGTGCAATTCGGAACGGAAACATCGGCAAACTACGTCCTGTGGTGTCCCATGCTGATCTAGAAATGCTTATCCATGCTTTCATTTCCTCATGTGTTGACTATTGTAATGCTCTGTTCACTTTTATAAACAAGTCACCCTTATCACGACTGCAATCCATCCAGAACTCTGCCACTAGACTGTTAACCAAGACTCCCAAATCTTCCCACATCACCCCCCAATACTATTGATGTTTTCGTTTTACATTGGCTTGCCTTTGAAGCGCTCTGTGGCTCTTGCCTGAGAGGAGCGCTATATTACTAAATTTTACTTACTTAAAACAACACATTTATAGTGCATCTGTTGATGTAAAGGAACAGAATCTCAGTTAGCCTCAACAACAATTTTTCAGTGCTTCTGGCGTGGTAAAGAACCGCATCTCACAGGATATAACATGTTTGACAAAAAAAAAAAAAAAACAACAACTGTGGGCCAGAAAAACATGATTTGGCGAGCCAGATTTGGATTTTGGAGTTGTATAGCACTGCACTAGTGCATGAGACTGCTGGAACTGGAACATGTCTTTTTGGCTATGTATGGCCAGAAAGAATGAGAGGAAACACTTCAGAGACCTTTACCCGACACGATGCACAGATGCACAAGTTCGGTGGTTAGTGTTGGTAAAATGTCTAGTTGTGATAGGACTTCCAGTGCCAGTCACTTCGCTGTGTTCTATTTTTAACTTGGCTATTTAATGAGGGCAAACGCCTACTGCGGTATTAAAAAAGGATGGTGGTAAGTTGCATTGTGCTCTTCCATACGCAAATGGTAGTAGGATGTTTTCCTGTCATCCTGCCAGCATGAGAAACTAGGTGTTGGAATGAGGTCACAGCAACAATCTCACGCTGCAGTTTACAGGGTTGCTACAGATCTATTAGAAAATATGAAAAGTTGCTCTTTATTTTGTGCATAAACCTTTGAATTATATAATTTAATGTTTTTACAGAGCAGATCAACAACGCATGATTTTCTTACTTGTTTTCTAGGAATGTGTTCGGTCCACCACTGGGTAGCTCACCGGCACAGACCCAGTCCATCTTGGCCAACATGCAGCCTGCATTTGGAGGTAAAACTTTGGAATGATGGGACTCTGACCAATAGGGCTGTTGCACATGAGATCACGGCCTGGTGGTGGTGGCTGAGATTTTGCTTGTATCACCACTGTATTTCCACTTCATGTCCATTATATAGACAAGTTCGGGGGTACTTCCGGTGTCTGCACGTCACGTCCGGTGTCATTTAGTTTTTGGCAATTTTTCAACATGTATATTCGGTGGGAACACATACCTACAGGGTTATTTAAAAAGGATGGTGGTAACTTGCGGTTTGCTATTCAACACCCAAATGCTCTCGTGCGGATCTGTGACCCACAAACGCATGATTTAATAATCAGTGCAACTCGTTCCATTTTTTTTTCATTCCTTTTGGAATAACTAGTAGAAGGAGCCAGCCTATTGGTCCAGAACAACATGTCGGTAAGAAATACAGATTTTGACTGTATTTCATCAATATTTATACAAAATTATGAACGGAGAGAGTGGTGTAATGTGTAACTGGTCACAGCCCGACACCTAGTGGTCGGATTTTGAACTGGTGTGCGTGTTTTGTGTGCTCGGACTTCGGTCCAGTACCAGAGTTGGCATAGGCAACAATAAGGCACCGCAAGTGATCTGCAGAAGCGCGGGACAAAATGGCTCCCCCCCCAGTGTTTGGCACGTAAACTTGTCTATAGGGGCAAATACAACAACGTACTTGCCGTCTGCTGGCAATTGATAGCATATTACCATGGATAAAGAAATTTGTTTCAGAATACTTTTCTGAGTCAGCATAGTGCGGGTGTGGGCCAATCTCACATAGTTCATCTCATAACCGGTCGGTTTGACGATAGCTGGTAGCTGCAGAACCCCTCTCCGACACTTTTGGGTATTGATTCAGACATGCGTCGGCCCGTGCAGTTACTTTGGTGTACCAAAACAGCGCCGATGGATGCGGGCTCAGGACTGGGTTTTGTCAGTTTCCTGATCTCTCTCTGGCTCTACCCGGGAAGCTTGTCGCTTTTGCTGGTACACCGGGGGAATCAATGAATCAATAATGGAACACTTTTAAATGGACAATGTTAAGCAATTATCGCTCGCTGCCTGTTCATCTGTCCGTGACGATACCAGCAAAATGTCTGCCGCCGTGAGATTACCACGGTAACCTCAGGAGGAGACGGCCGGAGCCAAGATTCCAACCACCAACCTTTTCGGCCTTCAACCCTTCGGTCGTTGGAAAAGTCGCTCTACCAACTGAGCTACAGCCAACCCAAAATTGGTCAGGCATGCCATCGAGTGGCAATGCCCTTCATACCCTAGGTATGGCGTACATAATCAGCCATACGGCCCTCATACGGCCGCCCGTCCTCAAGGAGGCAGAATTGGCACCCACACAAAATAATTGTGTTGATACTTTTACTGTGGACACACTCATATTTTCATTTCACAGCATCACCAAATATTCGCGGAGCCTCCCCTATTTGCCAAAAACTGTTCTTATTTTTATTTATTTTTTGTCCCTGTGCCCTGCACTCGACGCATCATAAATGTATGGATGTACATGTATATGTGTGTTGTTATTGTTATTGTGTATTTATGTTTATGTATTTTTGTTCATCAATTTATCTGTCTTTCAATATTGTATGTGTTTGTGTGTGTGATGATCCAGCTGTAGCGTCCACCAATCCCTTCGTCGCACTGGCTGCAGACATGGGCAACAACCCCTTCCAGACAAACGGCCGCCCGCCACCCCCAGGTAGGCGTTTGTGGTGTCTGCATAGTCGGTTTATTTTCTTTACAATTTTAGATTTTATGAACTGATTTTACTTGATTTTTCCTGTGTGTGAAACGTCTCACATGCAACAACTGAATGGTGATACTGTAATGTACGCAAATAACTGAGAAACAGTGAAAATGTTGGCAAAGATACATTTTCGGGTATACGTTTATTTTGTTTTCCAAAAGTTGTCGCATCAAGCGACATTTGAACTACAATGTATAATATATTTACCACATGTAATATTTGCCCTAGTATAGTGCTGGGATTATTGTTTTGAACAATAACTAATACATTTTTACCATGATTATAATTTATATGTATATTTTTATACACACACTGCACCAACCTTCATTCTGATTCATTCATCTTGCCGATAATATCACAATACTTCCAATCCTCGATGTTCGTTGGGGAATTAAAAACCCAAAATAGAAGAACACTATTGGCACTTTCTACCAATTGGGAACATATTTTGGTCCTACCTTGCATGGTACCACACCATATTACCTCGCAATGGTCAATGGGTGATTGGCCTCTGAAATTGATGATAATTTTAATTTTATTTCATTCATTTTTAAAAATGTATATATATTCTTTATTTAACCAAGAAGGCTCCTTCGAGGTATAAAACCTCTTCTTCTAGGCAGTCCTGGAACAACGCACCAAACAACGTATTGAACAATTGAATAACACATTGAACAAATCTCTATTTATCTGATGCGACGCTAGTCAGCCTTAAAGTTGCCATCTTGCGTGCATGTGTATTCATATGTTGTGTGTGTGTGTGTGTGTGTGTGTGTAGGCTCTCTCAGCATGCCATGTGGTCTAGGCAATGCTTCCTCCTACTGCCTGCCTACCAGTTTCAGTGGCAGCTTCCCACAGCCCTACTCTGGCCTCAACCCTAGCGCCCCTTACCCCCAGCCTGGAGCTTTCCACCCCCAACCCAATGGTTAGTTACTAGCTCCTACGCTTCCCACTCTTGCTAGTGCTTGCTGGCTTTACGTTGCCGACTTGCTAGTCCATCACATTTCTCCTCCTGTTTTTGCCAGCCTGGCAAGCTAGAACCAACGAATCGTCCATGCATCGAATGCGACCAGGCGGTCCGGTGAGTTTGGACCCACCAGGCAGACAAATCGAGACAATCAAGCCATGGGCCACCATGCCACTTGTCACGCCTGCTGCGCTGTGATTTGATAACTTCATTGGATTGACACTTTTTTTAACCCTTTTTTCTGAAACCTGCTTAATCCCGACCAAACTAGAAGCACTCGGATATTACGAACATCCGCCATAGTGGTACAAAAACATATTACTTTTAGTGCTAGCAGTATGTGTGGCAACCTATTATCAATACAAGTGCTCGTAGAGTAGCTCGATTGCGATTGGCGCCACCGGCAAACATGCTCTGCACAAGCCAACTACATTTCCCAGCGTCCACCGCAACCCGGAATTCTGGTCATGTGACCGTGGTAAGCGCCCAGCGATCCATTGGTAAGTTGGTGATTAAGTAAGATTATGTTACTGATGGGCTACAGACATTCACCAAAATTTAATCACTTCTTCCGTTGGTAATTTCCCACAACTCAAACAACAAAATGTTATCCAGATCCGTGCAGAACTTTTTCAATTATCCTGGACAGACAGACAAACCAACGTTAAAAACATAACCTGCTTGGACGCAGGCAATGGTAGTTCTAGTCGCGTGCAATGTCTGGATGATTAATTTGTTCTGGCTTGCCAAGCTACTGTTTTGCAGTTCGACTCATGAGGATGCGGAGTGTGCCCGAAACTTTTTTGTTTTTTGCTTCAATGTTTTGAACAGTAACATCCTGCATGAACCCTGCCACATTGCTTTCCTGTCTTAGTGTGGCGGTTGTGAAATGAACCGCGAGTTGCTGCCAATAAAGATAAAAACACAACGCAAATCACCACGTGAGCTGAGAGCGTATGCAAAGGGTGATGGGAGGTTGGAGAGGTTTGAGCACCATTAACGCCCCAACTCTCTCCATGCTTAGGGTTTATATGTCAGTCGATTGCCAATGTAACCGTAATAAACTGCTGTGCAGCTCATTACTGTTGGTTTAACCACTGTGCATTAGGATGACCAGATGTCCCAAAACATTCGGGACAGTCCCAAAACCTAAGCTTTTTGTCCCAGCCCTGAAAGTCATTAAGTCCACATCATCTAAATATTTTATTATGTGTTATTTTTTGACTTTTCACATTGCCATATTTAGCAATGTTTACATTTGTAACCTAGTTTATTGCTCTTGTAATCACATCTGATTAATATAGGCTACTAAAATAGTTGAATAGCATAGGCTAAGCTTGGAAAATGCATTTTTGTATTATGCTATAATACGTATGTATGGGGCTGATGCTTGCCCCCTGCAAGCATCAGCCCCATACATCTAACCCACTGCGCCACAGAGCCAGTGTAGCAGTCACATCACAATCACTCTGTTGCCTCACAGCTAGAAGGTCCTGGGTTCGAATCCCAATCCAGACCAGGTCCTTTCTGTGTGTTTATGTTCTCCCCTCTGCGTGGGTTTCCCACTGCACTGCGGCTGCCCACCACTCCTCGAGAATGGGTTAAATGTGGAGGATGATTGAATGAATGAATGACAAGGTTGAAATAACCTTTTTTGTTAATAGATATATGGGAAGGATATTTTGGGAAGGACCTGGAGCTTCAAACATAAGTGTTTTTTTTTGTTAAAATGATCTGATACAGTCACTGGCGGCGTAATGCGGTGAAAAGTTAGGATGATTCCAAGGGCCCGTGAGAGGCAGGGGGCCTAGAAAAAAATTAAATAACACTACTTTTTTTCCAAGTCATAATTAATATTTTTTTGAAAATAATAATCAATTCAGCTAATTTAACAAGGGGACCCTTTGTCACCATTAAATTCACTGAGGTGATGTCTATTTTATTTAGGAAAATGTATATTAAATAATCACCCTCTCTAAATGGTAGAGTCCATTATCGTTCTATCCATAGACGGTATACAGTCTATGGTTCTATCGCTCAGCCTTTGTCGTCAAATTGAATACACAACAGCAGCAGTACGATGTACTGCCAGGAGATGGCAGCATACACATTAAGGGTTAAACATAAACCACTGAAATTGATGGTAAAAATTAATATACTCCTTTTGTGATTTTTTTTTTTTTCCAGGGGGCCCAGAATTCCTGCCGGCACCCCTGGATACGGTTTAGATTTCTTAAGGGTTCTTGTTAGGTCTAATGAAGTCTTGAATTTCTTTAATGAACACCCACAGTTTCATCACATGTGTAAAAAAATATTTTTACTCAAGTCTTGAAGATTATATTCTCTAGTTGGAGAAGTATCTCAGGAAAATGGGTCTGTAGTGTCTACTGGCTGCATGTTGAAACAGGAATAAGTTGGCTCACTAAGTCCACAACCGTGTCACATACCTTTCGATTTTGTTATTTTTGTTTCCGCCAAGTGCCACTGCTGTTTGTCAAGAATCGACGTGTGTGCTTGTGAAATGAGGAAATGAGGTGGTTTTGGTCTTGGGATTGATCTAACATTATTTTCATAATGGTCTAAAAAGGTCAACTAGGTATGACATTTTACTTGGTGATGCCTGTAAGGACCCAGTTTCTGCTTTTTGATGAATAAATACGTGTGATACTGATAATTAAGGCTCCAACTAACGATTATTTCAATAGTCGATTAGTTGCAGATTATTGAAACGATTAGTCGACTAATCGTTTGGATTAAAAATACCCCAAATTCTTACAGCAAGCGACTATTACGAGAAATGAATCATGTTAACTTGAAATGTAGTCAAATTTAGATTTTTTAAACCATCTAATGTACAAAGCTTAAGTTACATCCTCCGACAACAAACTCATTACATGTCATTCATACTGTGATATTTTCCTGTTTTTCTTCATGTTCATTTACTTTTTATGAATTATGCCCATTTAATGATTCATATTTTCTGAAATTATGAATGAACATCAAGTTTGTGGTGGACACATCAGCTCAAAAATGCCATAACAATTGAATTATTTGCCGATTATAAGATTTGTTGGTGATTTCATTTTATAATCAATGAATCACCGATTAATCGACTAATCGTTGCACCCCTACTGATAATGTACAACCCCATTTATCAACATCACACAGGAGTCGGCCGTGCAAAGGTTATGCTGGACTCGGCAGTTGACACCACAAAATAGTATAATCATTTCCATTTTTTGTATGCTTGCTTGTGCACAGAGCCGGCATTGGTAACTGCCATGCTTAACATTTTATGGCATGTGACACTTTGGTGTTGATGAGCAGTGCTTGATTGGAATGGTTGTCAATGTAGCGGCACATGGTGACACGCATACCAGTCATTTTTTTAGTCTGACTCGCCATACTAATCCAACCAACATGTGCTGTAGGTCTGCTACACTCTTGTCCCCCTTGCAGATTAACCCTGGAAATGAAATGCAAAAATGATGCCTGACCATGAATAATGACAATTAATAAAATTAATTTAATAATTTAACTAATTTTCACTCATCTGAAGGATTTGACATTTTAATCCCATGCCAATGATGTATTGACTTTTAAATAAAATGGCTATTTTAGGGAGCATTGACAATTCAGTATTTCTCCTTTTTATACAAAATGTATCTAAGTATTGAAATACTGTACTACATTTCTGCTATACTGATACCAATGTATATTGCCAACTCTAGTATGTAGTAACCAGGCTTAACTTTGAGGGGGAGGAAGTGGGAGCACGCTCCGGCAGCTCTAAGATACTGACATAGTATGTTTGTATACTAGCTCCCCCCTACCCGGAGCTAGCCTGGCGAGCCAGAACCAATGCATCGTCCACACATAGCACATCACTAGATGCTTGCATTGGGTCTGAGAAAATCAGGCACGCCGTCGGTACGGATTCAATCGGCCAATCAGCGCGGAGGTGGGGGGAGTTTGTATGGGCTATGCGAGATGTGGGTGGAGTTTGGTTGTCACGCCTCCACGCCGCTTGTCCCACCTACTGCGCCGTGACTGGATAACATGTTTTGATTGACACATTTTTTTGTATGTTTTCCGACCCTGATTTTACCAGACCCAATGCAAGCGTCTAGCGATGCGTGGACATTGCGTTGGTTCTGCCTCGCCAGGCTATTCACCCTCTGGACTCCGGGAGCTCCTACTAGGATTAGTCAGAAACTGGGTTGAAGAGGTCGGGGGATGTGGGGGGGACATCGCAGACAAGCCAGCAAGGGGAGGAGAACTTGGTACACTCTGGTAGACACAGTGCCATTTACATATTTACATGAATGGGGGCACGCTGGGTGCGATGTCCATAACCACTCCGCCTACCAAACAAATTTTTCTTGACACATTACTGGTAGTAAGTGCCCTGTGTGAAGGCCTATCTCCACTGTGTTGTATGTGTTCAGGCCCAGTGTTCCCAGTCTACAACAAGGCCACCATTAGTCCGTTTGTCCAGCCTGCACAGGCTGTCATCTCTAATAACCCCTTCATGGTAAGACACACACACACACGTCCAGTATTTATCAGCCCTGCATAGATGGATTGTTAGAGGGATACGTTGGCTGTGTCCGAAATCACTCCCTATCCCCTACTTTCTACTCCCTAATATAGTGTACTCACTCAGTGTTGGGCAAGTTCACATTCAACATGAACCTCTTCAAATTTCACTTCAGTCCTTGTAAAATGAATTTGTTAATTTCTCGTTCATAGGTCATCATTTTGAACCATGAACGGGTGATTCCTCAAAATGAACATTTTAGTTCTGTTTTCGTTCCTTTTGCTACGTTGCTGTGAGTTAAAATGTGTCAACATTATTATTGACTGTGTACAAGCAGAACAAAAGACAATATTTAACTGTTTTAACGTTTGGTTAGATTAGGGGCTGGGTTAGCTTTTCAGAAGAGGTTAGAAACAGTGCGGTTTGGGTGTTTTTGCTTTTGTTTTGTTTTGTTCTGAAGGCTTTTGAAATGTGATATGAACAAATTCAGAACTAAAATAGAGCTCCGTTCAATAACCTCAAAAAAGAGTGCACTCACAGTTCTACATTCATTAAGCATAATTGAACGTCACGTTCACTTGACATGCGAAGGAGTTCATGAACACTCGTTCTTTGAACACGTTCGGTTACAACACTGCACTCACTTATAGTGCACGCAATGGCAACAACCGAGATTTTGGACATGAGTCGGCGCCGTCAAAAATTATTCTAAACATTAAACATTAAAAAATTCAACAATCATCACGGAAACTATTTACCCCGGCCAGTCGCTTTTGACTCCCAAAGTGCCATCTTTGTAGTTGGGCCATTTTTTAAATTAATCTGGCAATGCTCGCAATATATTGCTTGGTGTAGTGCACATGATGCTCACTACTTTTTGCAGTGCTGTGTGGGATACTTTTGAGTGCGCTATGTATAGGGTACATGGAGGCAATTGAGTGTTTTCATATAGTGTGAAATTGGGAGTCTCTAGTCACTAATGGAGTCGATTTCCAACTTCCCAGCACGCAAGTCAGCACAGGTTTCTAGACAAAAAACAATGTTTCTCACTCTGTGTGGTCGCATGTTCTTCTGAACCAATGGGATGGCTCCATTCAATCATATATCTGACAAAAATTAGTAAATGGAACAGGTTGCACAGATTATTAAATCATGCGTTTGTGGGGCATAGATCCACACTAGAACATTCGGGTGTGATGGTGGTAATTAGCACACGCATTCTTTTGTAATAACGCAATATGTGTGTGCTGTTCTATTAAATGGATACGTTCAAAATTAAGTCCGAACACAGCGACGTAACGGCGCCTGAAGTCATATTCAGCTTACAATTTTTACCAGAACTACCCACTGAACTTGTCTATTGAAAAAAGTAATGTAAAATGTATGTTTTAACGTTGATATTATCTAATGTCATTGTAATACTTAGAATCAAGTATAATTCTAGTAAGGGCCTGCTAGAAAATACCCCCCCCCCTCCCACCACTTAATATACAGCTCTCACTCACAATCGCGCTGTCTGTTCTCTGTTCTCGTTCCAGGCCGGAGCCTTCCAGGCGGGCGGGGCAACCTCCAGCAGCAATCCATTCCTGTAGCGCATCACTCGCTTGACACCAGCAGGGGGCAGCATGCCGCACATATTCAACGCACCCCAAAAACAACCACGCACCCCGCAGCGCCACCTGTCGAGCTCTTCACCAGTAGACAGTAGTACGTTTCCTGTCGAATGAGAGAGGAAAGAAAAGACTCATTAATATTTTTCCATATCTTGAACGTTTACAACACTATGAAGGAAAATATAAATTATGTCGACAAAATATATAGACTATATTCACAAGAGTACATTAATAACCATAATGATATAATACATAGATATTATATTATTATTTTACTATATTATCATTTTTTTACACTTGTTTACGATGCATATATACATCCTATAGCGCGTATCTTGAATTTATGTAATTGCAAAATTTGCAATTTTAAACATTCAGTTTTTTTAGTTTATTTACAATGGATGACACTACCACACATCTTTGAAAGTGACAGATATTTCATATGATAACATCATTATGTAATTTTACTTGAACTTTAATTTCAGTACATTTTCAAACTGGTGCGTCATCACCCAATGCCCTGGGAGGGTACTGCATGCGTGTCGCTGAAATGTTTAAAATAAAGGTATGGATTAAAATAGCCGATTTTACCGGTTAGTTACACCACAATTAGCACTATGGTTTTAGTGCTTACGAATATGCTTTAACAATGCAAAATGAAAACCCATGGCATACATGTAGAGCTGTTGGTGTCCCTTGATGAACATTGATTGATGTTGTGAAAAAGATGAAACACACTAAGTTTGAATTTGTAGGAATCATAAGAGCACTGTTCACCAAATTAATTATATGTGTAGCTGATATTAGGGTGTAGAGCTGGGCTATGGACTTAAATGGAAAGCATGGTATACTGTCAGTTCTGTATTTTGTATTATCTGTATTCTGACGGTTCATACTAGCGGTAATAGAATAAAAAAATTGTAGCATTCGTCACTAGAGGGAGGCATCATCATGACTCCCATAGTCTGGACTGTTGGGGCACCACTGAAGACTTAGCAACCATCTCTCTCCACCTCTCTGTCCTTGGCCACTCGCATGGTGTCACTCAGCCGGCAACTTGCCCACTCTTTGATGTTATCTTCCCATAGAGGGAGGCATCGGAAGAGAATCGATCTCAAACAATCCTTTGTCAGCCCCTCATCTACACTGAGAGGCAGTGAAAATATACGAGCCAGAACAACACATCGTCCACGCATCACACATCGCTAGACGCTTGCATTGGGTCTGGGAAAACCAGGCTCACCGTCGGTACGGATTCAATTGACCAATAAGCGCGGATGTAGGGGGAGTTTATACAGGCTACGCAAGACCCATCTACTGCGCTGTGACTGGATAACACGATTTGATTGACAGGTTTTTTTAAATGGTTTTCGGCCCCGGTTTTACCAGACCCGATGCAAGCGTCTATTGATGTGCGATGCGTGGACAATGCGTTGGTCTGTAACCAACACACCGATACTGGTCTGTGGGCCATTTGGTTGGTCATTTTTCTATTCCATGTAATGAAAACTTAATTACAATTGTAAGAGATGTAATGGTTTTACGTGGGCCACCACCACACGATGGCCACCTCATGCATATCTGCAAATCCTTTATGACAAGGGTCGATCCAAATTCCTAAAAATAGGAATGTATCTCAATTTTTGCTGATTTGCGGCTATTCAAAAACACGTCGCGCTGGTAGGGACTGTTTATGTCCACTTGGCTTTCATGCACACACGCAACTAACAATGACCTTTTTTCCTCTGTTTGATTCATTATTTGTACCAAAGAATAGGTCAAATGTTTAGAAACATCACTGGGTCTTCTGGAATATATAACATGTATATATTCATTTCTGTGGAGAGCTTGGGAAATTGGTTCAAACTTTGGTATTTGGTTTATGTCGCTATATATATTTGGGTTGCAAGATTTTGACCAAAATGTAAATCCAGATTATTGTACACACCCCATTTTGAAAAGTACCATTTTAAAATTGTTTTATAAGTTAAATATATAACATCTGTTTGATTGTAATTAACATCTGTTAATTTTAATGAACATCTGTTCAACATAAGTCATTTAACTCATTGTACATATTTCTAATTTTAGGGAGCAAATGTATAAAATACGATGAATACAACTACACGTGAGTCTATTTAGTCATTGAAACTTAACTGTCCATTGGCTAAAATGATTTGAACAAAATGTTAACAATGGCCCACAGATAAAATATAACAAAGTCTTAAGTGTACTCTACTATGACCCTCATTTTACCAAAACTGAAATAGTGAATGCTACATTTTGATCATTTCATATTGTCACTTTTAAATGGAGGTTAGGTGTGTGTGTGATACAAATTTGATATTTTTGCAACAGTAAACCTCAATAGAGGAAAGCCCTCACAGACTTTGTCTAAACAGTAGAATGTTCTAGTAGGCCTTGCCCCTACGGGAGCCACGCGTCCTTTGATGACCGCTGTAACCTTAACCTTCGCCGCAGATCACCTTTCATCGTACAGAACTTTCGCCTTGACACGTCTCTCATTACCAATACAGCCATATACCGCTACCGTGTGTGAGGTGAGCAGGCATTTACATCTCGGTACTTCTTTTTTTTTGTCTATGCCAAAGCTGAAGTGGTTAGTCGGATGTCTGGTGTGGGTAAGTTCATTATTTCATTGATGACGTGATTACAGAATCTGCAAATACTTCAGAATTCCATTTTATATATTATTACCTTTTAAAGGTACATGTTGAACACAATTTCTCTGCCCTAATTTATACTCTGCGACTAAGCTAACCCTTTCACGCAATCAACAGATTGTTAGATCGATTGTGCGTCATTCACTCATAGTCTTAATTTGCTCAACAACTTATTGTGGTATTTGTGTGAATTTGGTTTACATTTTATTCGCCAATGCTCGGAGTAGTATGAAAGTGTGTTTTAGGTTGGCATGTGGTGACTGAAAACCAATAGTTTTCATAGCCAACAATTGGATCATGGGGAAACGAGATCCTTTTTGAATGTGTTCTAGTTCTGTCTCGCAGACAGGGTAACCTGCCGGAGTCGCGGAAATACTTTTTTGTAATGAAGTGCCGTAAAAACAATCGCATATATTTTTGAATATACTGTAGTTGTTTGGAAGACTGAAACGCAAATGTATTTTTTGTCATGAATGAATGTGTAATGTAGAAGCAATCATTCAAGTATGGATATTGACGTCTTTGCTGGGAGAGAATTGCAGGGCTGTAAGAATAGGGAAAAAATGCTTTCAATCAATGGTTCAATTTTAAATTGTTTTTGGAAGGTAAATATACCCCCCAAAATGTTCCATTCTTTAATGAGATCAGTTTTCCGTATATCACTAATTCATGCTCTGGGATATATATATGTAATATGCGATGAATCACGATTTACTGTTTTCACGGCACAAGTGAAATCTGGAAGTTGGCATTGAGCAATTTTGATGGGTCATGGTGACATAGGGCCGGGCGATATGGGCCTAAAATAACATCACAATACCTTGACCAATTCCCCATTGTTTAGTTTTACATGGGTATGTACAATGGCACCTAAATCTCAATATTTCTCTTCTGATCTTGATACATTACGATTTCAATCATGTTGCCCTGCCTGATGTTGGCAGAAGAGATGGTGATGATCGTGTGATCCTTTTTATTTGTTTTTATTGCAACACGGTTTGTGTACATATATAAATACATGTATAAATAAACTTTTTTTTTAACTATACTTGTGAAATGGAGAGTGGATTTTGTTTTAAACTGAATCTCTACCCAAACCGGAAATGGGTTAAAATTAGGTTACTTATAAAAATGTGAAAAGATTGTTTCAATTCCACATGTTGAACAATGAAACGTGCTGGACATATCTGGGGTTTAAACTAAATGTCCTACAATTAATTTGCTCCTCAAGCCATAATTTGGCTTGGAATCACCCTGAAATAAATTCAAAAACTCATTCATTTTTGATTACAATTATTTTTATTGATCCAAAAATAAACTAATAGGGGATTACTTTCGGATTACTTACCGAAATATGCAAACATATAATTTAAACAACTATCTTTGTGTTCCAAATGTGTTTTAATCTATTAAATGTAGGGTCCTTTCAAGCTATATTATGAATTCAACAACTGCTGTCCTTGGGAAATAATTCGTTTTAAATTATATGATTTATTTATTTAATTAATCCAAAGTTAACATCTTCCCAACCCTGGATATCAAGCAATCATTTAATTACGCATACAGTGCCCCCTAGCGGTGCCATACGCCATTGTTGGCATGGCAACCATAAATAGTTGACATGGCGTCGCTGTTGACTGATCCGCTGTTTGAAATCAGCGGCCAAGGACCCCCGCCCGACAAGGACTACTATAATCTGGTTATCAGCCAGTCAGCTGTGAGTACAGGGTAGCCATAATCTGTGTGATCCACTGTCCAGCAGCGAGAGGGAGCACACGTGTTAGTAGATAGCTACGTCCCCCTAGCGGTCATGGATAGTGGGGGCAGGAGAGAAGCTATTCTAAAACTTTACTAATATTTTTTAAATATTTCTTTGCAGCTGGATTTTTGTTTAATTAATATGCCATTTGTTACTTGAATATGAAAAGTTGAAAGGTATTATTGAGCGGATGGATTGGCGCTTGTGGGATGGTTGGTCTTAAACTTATTTAATTTTTAAAAATTGTATCTCATTTTTAACGATTAACGTTTGTGTTTTTGTTTTTTCTTGTCATGCAGTGCCCTCACCAGTTTTGGCAGGAATTTGATGAATTGGTCATTGAACATGTCTTTGATGGGATTTTTTTCTAATTATGTGAGTCTGTTGGTCCGATTAAGTCCTTAGTTGAGAGCTTCTTGTGAAACGGCACCTTCAATTCTGAAGCCATGGTTCTCACCCGGGAAAAGGACTGCCTCTTTCACAGTCACAAATTGATGGAGACGGATGAATATTGTTCTGATATAGTTGTGTTCCTATGACGCGTCTGGTCCTCTTGAATGGTCACAATGAAAAGGACAGTTCACTGAGGGACAGCAAACTCCCCTTCTTATATTGTGATGTCACACTTGCATTATACCCACTACTGTTCTCACTATACATTGACTGCTTTTGGCAGCACAGTTGACTAATGTTACTACAGTGCACTGGTTGCTATAATGTGATTTCATGTTGCCTGTTACATATATAACATATGCCTGATTGCTTTCTTAGGTGGTGTGGAGCTACTGGAAGATTTCAATGAGAAAATACTGTCGTTTCTCCAAGCCAGGGCAGCTGAGAGTGACGCACAGCGAATACCTGGACGACGATAGATTACAAAGTAATGCTTGTTGTAGTTATTTCCTCTTAAATGAGTGTTATTCTTTTAAAAGATGGTTTGGTACTTTGGGACAAGCAGGGCTGGACTGACAGTATGGCATTCCGAGTATTTTCCTGGTGGGCCGACGCCCCCAGGGGGCCACTGATGTCGCTTTATGCAAAAATAATGTGACTGGCATATAGTGTACTCATAGTGCACTCAACAGCAACGGCAGAGATTTTGGACATTAGAGTTGGCGCCGTCAAAATTATTGTAAAATAATATAAAATTCAGCAATCATCAGAAAAAGTCAAAAGCTCTTACATTTATAACAATTTGCCACAGTCGGTAGTTATTTACTCCTGCCGTGCCATTTAAAAAAAAGTTAAGGTCATTTTTAAAACGTCTCGCAATTCATTATGGGTTATATTGCTTTGTATTTGCTTTTTGCGGTGCCTTGTGGGATACTTTCAGTGCACTATATCCGGTACATGGAGAATTCGTACTCGCCTACAAAATGGCTTGTGCCCCGCATATAGTGCACTATGCACTATATGCGGGACAGGGAGTGATTTCGGACACGTCCATTCACGTACCAATGGTGGCCGCTACAATGAAAGGTGCTGAACTACGACTCATTGGGAGCAATTTGGGGTTTTGTGTCTTGCCCAAGGACATTCATGGCATGGAGACTGTCTGAGTGAGCATCGGCTGTTCCTACAGCCATTGGAACAGCCGCTTTCCAAACTGAGCTACATGCAGCCCCCAATCTTTCTACTATTACTATTATTACTAGGCTTACCTGTATCTCTAGACTACCTACTGCACAGCAGCCTAAAATCCACCTTCAGGACATGAGTTACAGTGAGTGTTGCGAAATGCATAGATTCCAACAAATTAAATGAGCATGTCTGCTCCTCTTGAAAATCACAAATCCATATTGCCCAGTGTTGCTCAAAGTGCAGATTAGAAAGAAAAGTCTGCCTTGTTGTTTTTACACCATCCCAGTTGCATCTCAAACTCTACCCATGACCCGCCTTCAAGCCATGACCTGCCTTAACTGGGCTCTGATTGGCCCGAACTATTTTGGATCAGGGCAGTAATTATATCCCCGAAACACGGAGCATCTGGGATGTATTGGTTTGGCATTGCCTGCCGCCGGCTGGGGCTGCTTTGCTGCTGCCTCTGATCCTTTATGACATCACAGTCACTATCACTGACCAGTAGGATGTAATATGACACCACAGCAAGCATGGTACTACAATATGATTGGGACCTGAACAAAAGAAAGAGTCGATCACGTTTCGGGGATATAAATATATTAGCAGTCTGCGCCCACTGCCGATACTGTCCTTTCCTGACCCATTGGCTGGGAGAAGCCTGCAGGCCTGCGTGGGCTCTCTGGCATAGTGGCACTTCACTGGCGGAGTGCCGACACACTAAGCCACTATGGGAATAACCGGCAATTTTTCCTGAGCCAGCATATATGAAATTATTATTGTCTGGGTAACTCGGCCAACGTCAAAGAGAGAAAAATTAAATGAATGACATTTTGGAAAGTTTCAGTATGTTCTATTGGCCAGCTCACCGATGTATTGAAAGATGAATACTTGATAAAAACAAGTACTATTCCCCAGTACATAGGGTTGAGTGCCCTAATGTGGGCCAATTTTTGCAGCTTCCTGATGTGGGAAAGTCAGTTGCCTAATGTGAGTCAGTGAAATGTAGCCACTGGAGCGTAGGTGTCTCACATTACAACAATCCATCCTACTGAAGTTAAACATTCAAACCTTACAATAATATCAGACTTGAAGTATGCAGTCGGTGCCGACTGTTGAAGGGATATCCCTGAAACGTGATGCAAGCATCTTCTTCCTCCTCTTTTGGTGTTTAATTCTTCTTTTTTTGTTGTTTGTCTGCACAGGTCAAAATGATATTGTAGAGCCATGCTTGCTGTGATGTCATATTACATGCTACCAATCGGTGATAGTGACTGTGATGTCATAAAGGATCTGCCACAGACGCGGAGCAGCCCGAGCCGGCAGTAACGAACAAAAAACCCTGAACGCTGCGCGTTTCGGGGTTATACTTATTGTATTACTGAGCATAATTGCACATCAAAAACAAAAATGACAGCTTCTTAATTTCTTATCTCTAGCTATTTAATTTTGTTCTCTCTTTTTCCCCTTATTTTTGTGTCACTCAGGCTATGTTGGGAGAGTGTTTGGACGTGATGTGGCTTGTTACGTTACGGCATTGTGTGAAGGATCATTTGATTATTTGTGTCGCTTGCCCGACCGCTTGCTGCTCCTCATCCTGAAACACCTCCAGCTGGAGGACATCTGTCACCTGGGACACACCTCGCGACGTTTCAGTAAGGTGAGCACCTGCGGCTTATAAGACATTGACTATAGATGTGTTTGGCGGGTAGTTCCGGTAAGACTTTGCAGAAAAAGCCGGAACCTGCGGCACTGCTCGACGATGGTCTGGGGGGCACTCTCTCAACCCTCTCGACCACCGCACGCCTTCATCTATTGTGTTATTTAACGTGACTTGCACTGTGCTATTCCACACCCAAATCTTCTAGTGCGGATCTATGCCCCACAAACGCATGATTCAATAATCTGCACTGCCCCTTCCAATTATTCATTTTTTACAGACTAACAATTGGTGCAGAAGAACATGTGACCACAACGAGCTAACTAACTTCAAGTTATACTTTCAAAATCTCAGCCTCCTGTATTTATAGCGTGTAAACTTGTCTGGTGGATCGCCCAAATCTGGGCCACAGGCTTATGTGGAACACCTAAGCTCCAGTGACTCTGGCTCCGCCCACTAATAAATGTCAGTGAAACTATGGTAAAAGCAAACTATGGTAATGTGTCTAACATTAAGTTCAACTGTTCATTATATTTCACTGTCCATCATTGGGCAACTGAATGTCCCACATAGGTTGTTGCAAAGAAATGGCCCACATTAGATCAATCCACCCTATGTCTTTTTTTTTGTAGTTGGTGTGGCATATATTCATGTGCATACTAAACTCCCGTTTAAGCAACTTGCTTTTCTTGTCCATCTACATATATCCGCGGGTGGGGGTTGGCTTTGGATTATTCTTGAAAAAATAAATAAATAAATAATAATAATAATAATTTTATTTTTATATAT
>OMKY01057127.1:0-14841 GCA_900302395.1 Bregmaceros cantori | reverse complement strand
CCACACACAGAAATATACGCAGATACAGTCAGACACACACGGCATGCATATCCGTGTGTGCACGGCCTCACTCACCCTTACTTCTCTCCCCCCACTCTCTTTCTCACTCTTCCCCTCTCACTCTCTCTCCCTATTCCCTCTCTTCTTCTCTCTCCCCCCACTCTCTTTCTCACTCTTCCCCTCTCACTCTCTCTCCCCTTTACATCTCTTCTTCTCTCTCCCCCACTCTCTTTCTCTCTCTCGCTCTATATCTGCCCTTCTCAGTCTCACAGTCTCTTCCCTATACCTCTCTCTCTCTCTCTCCCCCTCACACTCTCTCTCTCTATCTCAACAATGATTAAAATGACGTTAAAAGAACGGTTCTCCAGGGGGTTTAGTTCCAAGTCTTTTCATGTCAGCCTTCCTCGACACCCGCCCAGTCTGACTTTGACCACAGTGGGGCAGTCTTGCGCAAAGCTGCATCTCACTGTTCTCATGTGTTAGCCCAGGGGTCTGTGTGGAGAATGGAGCTGCTCCGTTCTCCTAATGCATCATGTTACTCATTTTTACTATAATACCACACATGTAATTAAGTAAAATAATTTAAAAAAAAATCCTTCTCCATAAAAATAAAACATTTAAAAATCCTAAGTCGATAAAAAAAATTGTGGTATATATTTTTTTAAGGAACGTTGAATTCATTAAAAGATAGCTACTTTATTGATGCAGTGTATTGGTTCAGCTCAGGAAATGGTGATAGACGTCATGGAGAGTAATAATAACAGTATTTAAAAGAAGATAATTACTTATACTATATAGTAGCGGACTAGTAGTTCTATGGATACGGAATATTTGTGTTGGTTTAAACAAGCAGGGAAACATTAAACTCACTTTTTAACAGAATATTTCTGACAACACTAACAATACTAAGTCTCAATTCAAAATAATTCATTAGTTATGTCCTACAAAAATGTATCCGTATTATATTTACTAAGATGTTAGAATGTACTAGAATGTTCTTTGTAATGACACTAAGCTATCATTCATCTCTTTAACCATCTCTATCACACTGGTGTGATATTTATGCTCTGTCTTTGAAATATGAATTCATATGTGTAATTCAGTCAGCGGGTGCCCCACCGACTGTACCACAGAGCCAACACTATGCTGTTGGCTCTGTGGACCCTAGACAATCAGTTAGTGTGAAAACTGGTACTCATAGGGTTAAGTACCTGGTATCTTACGGGATAACTTCTATACGAACCATCCCACCAACATCTAGCCTGGCAAGCCAGGACCAACACATTGCTCACGACGGGGGTCCATTGAGTCTGGACCAACCAAATTTGGTTGGTCCAATCAGCACCCCGTTAAGGCGGGCCTTGTTCGTTAAGGCGGACATTGTTCGAATCGAGACGTGGGGCTCCATGACACTTGTCTCACCTACTGCGCTGTGATTGGATAACTTCATTTGATTGACACTTTCAGCCTGCTTAACCCAGACCAAAATATTGTTCTGGTCGCGTGCGGGCTTACTTCAGGCCCGCACGGCACAGTTCGCATGCACATCCACAGCGAAATTCGCTTCTCCACGAGGTCAAATTGGCCAGGCCAGGTTTCAGGACACGCTGAGATGTGGGTCCAGAAGCTAGCCTTCCTTGGGCACATTTACTGCTTGCTGATTGGTCAAACTCCGAGGGGGTGACGAAACGTGGCCAATCACAGGAGGGAGAGTCTGGCAGGCACCAATAGAACAAAGGTAGAAGGTGGCACCTGCCACCAGTGGGGGGCCACTACCTTTGCCCCCCCCCCCACCGCCCGCCTTGATGTGCACGGCCGCAGCAAAGTCTTGTGAATTCAGGGAGGGGTGTCACACATGCAGGGGTGGGGTGAGCACTGGCGTTTCAAAATTGAGTTTGGTAAATTTGGCACCTTTGTGGCCGCGCCAAGAACAGTGGAAACACGTTCCCATTTAAACAGAACTTGTTATGATTCGTATAGCTAATATAATAATAATAATAATGGACTCAGAGAAAAGGTTGGATGCCTGTCCCAGGTCATCCGTTTGATACAGCAAATCAAATGGCAAACACAAAACAATTGCAGCACACACTTCCCAAAAATGGGATAATTAAATCACCAGTGTACAGGTAAACAAGTCTCTAGACAAAGTAAACAAATAATGATCATATCATAAGAGTCTTGGTGTGAGTACTCATCTCCGGTTGTTGGCCCGTGACCGGCAGGCTCGATCCAGAGGTGGAGAGGTCGATCCTGTAGTTGCAGATAGCTCCAGGTTACCCAAAACGGCTAACTGGCTAAATGGCTAACTGACTAGCAGGCGACGACACAGGAGCACACTAGCTATCTGAAACATAAACTTGTCAACCTAGTACTGACCTAGGTAGAACTTGGACGCTGCGTCGGACTTGCGCCCGAAGCCCCCTTAAGAAGGGAGAAGCAGCCAATCACGGAACCGCTCCGGAGACGAGATCGGTATGCGCCAGCTGCGCTGGTGCGGTCCGCGGACGAACCTGGCGCCTGGGTGCCGCCCGTGGACGAGCGGCTCATGACACATAACTTCTAGAAATATCATAGAGGGTTTCTCTAGATAAACTAAGTAAAAACCAAATGCTCTCTCTAACTACACTACTACAAAAGTACATGAGGTGGCAGATAATAATAAATAATAATAATGATAATAATAATACATTTTATTTCAGGGCGCCTTTCAAGACACTCAAGGTCGCCTTACATTGATTAAAAACATTGAGTATAATAAAGAAAATAAAATGAAATCTAACTAGGGTATCTACTATCTAGACATCAAACCAGCTACTTGTATGTCAATGTTTAGAGGCCTCCATCTAAACCTTAGGGAACTTGAATCTTACCATAACATCCTTTTGACCAACAAATCTCTGGAGGCGTCTTTTTTATGGATATATTGAGAAAAGTCACAGCATGACAGTAGCTTATTAAAAATGTTCAAGTCTTCATTGCAAGTGTGTTGAACTGAGCAGAAATTTCTTAATTTTCCAGGACTTGGGACGGACTCTCACAGGCCATGACAGGAATGCAGCCAATCAGAAAACCTCGCTGAACCAGAGAATCCTTGGTTCCGTTCACGAAACCCCCTTGAATGGGTGAGATGTTTTTTGGTAACCACTAGGGTGCAAGTTGTGTTATCGTCTAACGGTGTGTTTCCACCAGAATTCGTTGACGCTTGTCACGTGCGACAAAAGTCCTGAAATATTTGCGTGTGCCAGGCGGCGTTTCAATTCGAGTTGTCGCTCGTTAAGCAACTGGGATAGGTGAAGGCTCGACGGACAACTCGCACCGCTTCTCCCCAAAAAATTTAACTCTTCTCAATTTCAATTTTTGTCATCTCCCTTGTCCAGCTCTTCGCTCGTTTCTGCGTCTGATGCCCGTGCATATTTGCGTCAAATGACATCTGTTTAGGCGCCGAGTCGCGCGGCAATTAGTTGCTGTACGCAAATCCTTGCGTCCACTGTCAATGATGTATCTCTTCCCATCCACTTACATGGGATTTTTGGGACTTTTTCTGCACATGACAAGCGCTAACGAATTGTGGTGGAAACGCACAGTAAGACTTCATTCAAGTCCACGTAGATTTCAATTTTGAGTCAATTTAATTTGACTCCCTCACTCATTCATGCAATATTCTTATATTGTCCTTGTTGATAAGGGGTGGCTTTGCTAGAAATCATTGATTCAAGTTTTTTCTAAAAAGTCATCCAAAAGTAACCCCTTCCCAACCCAGATTTTTGGTTTGATTAGAAATTTCGTACCTGTTTTACCACTTTTGTCTTACCCTGACGCCATCTGGTGGACCCAGCAGCTCCCGAGACCAGAGCGGAGACAGTGGACTGAACCTGAGTGGCCGATCCTCCGACCACATAATGACCTCCATCGAGCACATGGACACAGGTGAGAAGATGAAAACTATAGTTTATGCTCTGGAGACCAGTTGGTTTCCAGTGTTAGTCACTGTGCAGATTATTGAACAAATTTTGAAGATGCCTATTCAGTGGGACCACACATCCACCGTGTTAATAAAAGGAATGATGGGAACTAGTGCCATTTATTTAATTCATTAATTTGTGCAACCAATTCCATTGAATCTACCGCCTCAGACTTACGAGATTCAGAGCAACTTGTGACCAGATCTTTTAGTAATTTGGACCTTTCCCTCATGCTATTAATAAAATGAAAAAACTGTTCATGATTTAAAAACAAACAAACAAACATATACCTATTATTATAAAATGTATGGTATTAATATTCATGTATCACAAAGAATATTGCAAAATGCCACGTAATCGGATAGAACATCTTTTTGATAAGACAACAATCGCTTATGCACATACATGACAAGGAAAGAAAATCTAATGAAATGAACATTTTTTTATAATTTATTATTTGAGTGCAAGCGCCGTTTTTCATTCTTTATTTCAGAGAGATAGCGATAGGATTAACTGAGAAACTGAGATGAAGAGTCGCGGGAGACATCACAGAAAAGCCGGAGAGGGCATGAGAACCCGTGGCACTGCTCAACCTATGTTCTGGTGGTCTATAACGACTCTGCCACCGCACCCCCTTATGAAATGAACATTTTAAAATTGCCTGATTAATATAATCAGTAATTGGCATGTTTTTTCTTTCTCACGATAAACAAATGATAAGAAAAGCCGAAGGAATTAGAATAGTATTTGTGCATTTCTATTCAGAATTGTTTTCTTTTTAAAAAATGACCGGACTATTCCTCTTGATTAGACGTTGAGCACTGATTCACAAGTCCTTGTCCAACAGGTGAGGTGTCTGACACTTCCTCTCCAGGCCTGAAGGAGGCGCAGCCTGGCTCGGACGCGGAGGAACTGATGCCCTGCATGCCCGAAGGTCTCAACTCCGACCTGCTCATAGACATGGAGACCGTCCTGTCCAGCAAAGACAGTCTACTCACCTGGCTATAGACCAGTTCAGTGGGCAGTCTGGGCGAAATCGCAGAGATGAAGAAGCCTTCCGGGGTGCAGCGTTTTGAAAACCATTTTTGAAGATTCTTTTCGGTGGGTGCACACAATCACCGTGTTATTAAAAAGGGATAGTGGGAGCCTGCGGGTGTGCTATTTGTGCACACACTAACCAATTAACCATTCACGCAATCCATTTAATCATCCACCTTGGACATACGAGTGAATGCTGTCATCCCATTGGCCCAGAGGAACATGTTTTTGTATTTGTTGGTATTTCAGAATATTTATGCAGAGCGATGCACAAAGCGGGCTGGATGATGCGTAACTAGTCACAGAGGGAGGTTTAGCAAGCGCATGTTTAATTGCTGTGCGGTTTGTGTGACAAATTCGGCCATTTGTCACACAAATGGCCGAGGAACAAACACTCAATCATTATACTTTTATTGTTTTGTAGTTCTATAGTTCATAAATGAATTCTAATTTTGCCTAATTGGTTTATAACCCCAATGTCCACATGATAAAGACCATGTCACCAATGAAGTGAAAGCCAGATTAAAGCCATCTGACCGTGTAAAGACCTTCTGAACACTATAACAAAAAAACGAAAATGGACAGTTACGGTGGATGCCCCGGTGGAAGGAAGAGAAGAACACGGAGAAAGTGGCGGGAAGATATCGTCAAACAATGGACACGTGGCAGGCTGAGTGACACCATACGAGGGGCCGATGACAGAGAAAGATAGAGGAAGCCAGTGGCGAACTCTTCAATCATGCCCCACCGGTCACTGCCAGATCCCGTGATGGATGAGGGTCAACATGAAGCATAACAAGTATAACATACTTAAAAGAAGGTTAAAAGAAGCCTATAGCCCAATTTGCACTGCCATTGAATTACGTGGGGACCTCTGATAATTCGCAATTATCCCTTGACGTCTATTTTGTTGTGCTTTCTGACGGGATTTGCAAAAGCCTGTATTTTGCTCAATTTAACAGACATGACATTTGTGCCGTATTTTCGCTTGCCCACACGTGTACACACATACACCGACGTGTGTGCGTGTTTTAACAAAGTTAAACAAATTTCTGAATTCAAACCATTGTGGTGTTTTGCCAAATCATTGTAGGTAACTCACAGTGGAATTATTACTTTGAAAATTTGCAGGTTAAATGAAACTCGGACGTCCTCCGCAATTATTCCAAATTACCAGGGGTCCATAGGTAATAAAAGTCCAGTGCGAATTGCGCTTATTAATCAGGGTTTGAAAGGTTACTTTCTAAGTGTAACCCCTTGAAGTCACTAGTTACTTCAAATTAATTAATTAATTTCAAATCCATAACATAATCCTGTGACCACATTTTAACTTCCATCACCTTTAAATAGGCCCCGACTGATTATCGGAATGGCTGATTTTATGGGCTGAACTTGAGTTCCACAAAGATGTCGGTATCGGCCATCGGCGCCGACTTTTGTTTTTGCTTGTGGGTGCCCTCCCACCATATGTTTTATGTGTGTATATTGGTCGCGTGGCCCCCACGGAGGGTATTTATACAATATACTCGCACACACTGAGCACGAGAGAGAGTTTAATACAGCTGGGAAGCAATTGACTTGAAGGATTTCAGGTTGCAATGATTTTTTTTATATCTCCATTTCACTGATTTGGTACCAAAAAGCTGGGGTCACTTTAAAGAAAAATTACCAAACACACATAATGAAATATTACCTTCCCTTAAGTTAGCCGAGTTGATACATACCTATCACCATGGACCGAAAGGGGGATAGAAGCAACTAACTAATCGTCCCCATATATAAAATGAAATTATTTTTAAAACGTTATATTCCGAATGGCTCAGGTAGGCCTATGTTTAACGTTTTCGATCTTGGAAACCACCAAAATAACAGTCCTGAACCGGTTCGGAGTGCAAATATTTTGTTCGCTCTTAAAGTTCCGTATATCGTGCAATGTTACATTTAGATATATTTTATAGCAAATATATTTGGTGGACTTTCAAGCTTTGGTGTAACTGTATTAACGTTTGAGGGGGCGTTGGCAGAGTGGTTATGGACACCGCACCTAACGCGACCCCATTCATGTTAGTGGCGCTGCGTCTACCGCAGCGTCCGCAGTGTCGCGAGTTCGACTACGCTCGTCGACTTGTCTGCAATGTCTACCCCCGATCTCTTCAACCCAGTTTCCGACTAATCCTATCCAATAAAGATGTCCAAAATGAAGCCACAGATGCATGGGGCTTGACGACTGATAGTGAAAGTTGGATGGATGCACAACCAGAAATAGTCTCCCAGACATAAGCTATAAAAATGTACATTTTTTACCAGTTTTGTGGATTTCATAATGTTCCGTTTCTGTTCCAGAACAGTTGAAGAAACCTTTTTTTGTTTCCGTTTCCACTCCTCGTAAAATTCCGTTCCTTGAACCGGTTCGAAGCCCTGATTACTGCCACAGAGAAAAATAATTTTCCGGTGAACGAAGTACTGCTGTGCACCAGAGTGAGTGAACACGTGGTATCGACTTGACTAAGATCAGGGATAGACATATTTTAGTATGAATATTCGCTGCCATTTTAATTGCCAAAGGGCTTCTCGCAATGCCCAATTCCAAGGAGATGTAAGTTAACATGTCGTTTTTAGGGACTATTTTCTTGTAATTACTATTTTTCTTAAAATGTAGTCCAGAGCTACCTAACCCTGATATTAAACACCTTGAAGTCAACATGATGGGCTTGTTTGAAGGTTTTTGTTGTGTTTTTACCATGGGACGTGTACCAAATAGCTCCCTACTCACTACATAGTGCACTACATTGCGCATACGGCATTTTGTAGTGGTGTCTGGTGGTCTAGGGTTGTTAGTTAAATTCCAGCGCACTGAAAGTGGCCCGGATGATGCCCAAAAAACAGCCTGAAACCCAGTGCGTGACCGATGGACAATTGATGCAAACGAAGTTGTGGTGTTTCGTTGTCACGAAGCACCACAAGGCACATTTAACACAAGTTAAATCAAAATACTACACGTCCAGCCACCAACGTACTTTAACAAACAAGACACATTTAACCAAGTTAAATCAAAATACTACATGTCCAGCCACCAACGTACTTTAACAGTGCCGGGCCGCTGGCTCTCGTGTCTGAAATGTTGCTGATGAGTGCACTATAAGTGGGTTCACTCTGTAGGGAGAAGGGAATGAGTGCGTGGTTTCGGACACGGCCCATGTTTGTTGATTATACATAACAATGTTTGTTATAATTCTCAAATGCATGGATAGCATTTATGCAGTATATAAATATATTACATGCACACATTACATATTACTTTATGTTGTATATTACTCGTGTTTACCATTTAATGATTATTAAATGTTGTTTTGCAGTACATTTGGCCTCCTTTATTTCGTTTCGTGATGGATGTTTAGTGAATGGGTAGGGGCATGATGCCGGAAAAGGAGACTGCATCGGGAGCAGCATATATTGAACATGTCCGGGTGGTGCATGAGACGATGATTAGGGCTTTTGTAGGTGATGTCGACGGCAGACATTTTGGTGGTATCACGTACGGTAAAGTAAATGTACGGTGAAGTGGTATACCATACCACTTCACGTCTATTATATATAATGGACGTGAAGTGGCCCATTGTATTTGTACATTGGACTGCCGTCTGTTGGCGATTGATAACATATCACCATGGATAAATAGTCTTAAACGGACAATGTTATGCTAGTATCGCTCTCTGCCTGTTCGTTTGACCACAATGGTACAACCATAACGTCTGCTGCCGCCAAGCCGTGACATCACCGTGCAACAGCCCTATAGCGGCCAATTAATTGTCCATTTAATTTTGATCAACAATCTGATAGTCAGTATGATCAATTGTCAAAGTAATTTATGTAACTTTACACGGTTGCTTTCTTCCCATAAATGGTTTGCTATCCATATGTAAATGTTTAATAAATATATAATAATAATAAAGAAATTAGTGAGTGTCGTTTTGACGCATTTGCCGCTTCCATTGTGAATAGAGCATCATGCCCTGCAGTGGGTTAGCCTGGCGAGCCAGAACCAACGAATTGTTGGTTCCTACTTGCCAGGCTAGTGGGCGCGGCTTCGCTCGCAGCAGCAAGACCATCACGGTTGAGCCCGTCTTTCTCGGACCCGTCAAATCAAGAAGTGCGTTACGTGCAGCTCCGACAGATTCATTGCGCATGACTCGCATGTTTTTTTACTTGCCCATTAACTAGCACGTAGCACGACAGTATTATCTAATTTTCTCCTAATACTTTCCACTTTGTTTCCAAACGGAATTGCTATTTTATTTCGGACCCTGCCCGCCGCTGCAAAGCAGAAACGCCGCTCAGTGAACTTCCCTCAATGCGATACCAACGAATTGAATCTGGCGGAGCTGCACGTATCGCACTTGTTGGTTTTACGGGTCCGAGAAACTAATGAACCGACTGTCATGGCTGCCTCCACCTGAAAGTCACGTCGTGCCTTATTTTCTGCGAGTGTTGGAGATCGCTCTGTTTCTTTTGTATTGTTAGTATCGGCCAGTCTTGGTGATCGGCTCGTGTGTTGTGTAACGGTAGTATCGACGTGGCTTTGTGAGCGTTTGACGGTTGTTGACCCAAAAAGGATGACCACATGTATTTTAGTACGGGTGTGTTAATATAGAGCAGGCGGTGACTGCAGCATCAGTGAGTTGAGCACTTGATTCAATTTTCATTCCACGTCGATATCACTTCTTGTCAGACCATCAGCCATGGAGCCGGAGGGACAGCTGAGAAATGTAAGTTGAAATTAATTCCTACTGCTCATACATCACCTGCTTTGTTACTTTACCGGGGTATTTGCAGAATGAAGATAATACCATTTTAGTATATTCTGACTGATGTTTTTAAGGTCCACCAAGGGCGCGTTTTATATCATGCAAACAATTTAAAACATTGATAATACAGTAAATGTTAACGATTTGTTTTCATTTAAATTGAATGTAATTTGTTGTATGTGTTAACACTTTTTAAAGGAGTTACTTGATTTTATTGGATGGAAGTTTTGTCAGAATACTCAACGAATATTCAATCACTGCAGCCCACACTAATTATTATTATTATTATTATTATTGTCTGAAAATGTTCTGTGTTCCATATAGCTCCGAGACTTCCTACTGGTCTACAACCGTATGACGGAGGTCTGCTTTCAACGTTGCACCAGTAACTTCAACTACCGTAACCTGACCATGGATGAGGTAGGCGAAGAGTGGTTGATTCTTTCTCAGACCTGTGAAATGAAGAATTGTGTTATGTGCGGCTCTGACAGATTCACTCTGCAACACACTACTTGATTTTGCTAGTCTATAGACAGGTTTACGTGCAAAACACTGGTGGGAGTCATTTTGTCCCGCCGTTCTTAAGGTCACTTCCAGTGCCTTGTCAACTCTGGTACTGGACCGAGGTCCGAGCACACAAAACGCACGGCAGTTCAAAATCCAACTCCAAGTGTCGGTCTGTTACCAGTTACACATCACACCACTCGCTCCTTTCATAATTTTGTATAAATATTGATGAAATACTGTCAAAATCCGACTTAAAGTTACTCACTGAGTGGTCACATCTTCTGGACCAATAGGCTGGCTGCTTCTTCTAATTATTCCAAAAGGAATGAGAAGATGGAACGAGTTGCACTTATTATTAAATCATCCATTTGTGGGTCACAGATCCGTACGAGAGAATTTGGGTGTGGAATAGCACACCGCAAGTTACCACAATTTTTAAATAACCCTGTAGGTGGGTGCTCCCACCGAATAGAAATGTTGAAAAAATAGCCAAATACACTGCAAGTAAATGGCACCGGAAGTGACTTTCAGAGATCGGAAGCACCCCCCGAACTCGTCTATAGAAGACAGTGAAACCGTGAACAGAGCTGTCCTTTCTGCACTTTTGTGTGTTCTGTCCTGTCACATCTTTGTTTTCATTCATAAGCACATCGACAAGGACTAGATGCACTCAGAGACTGCAAACCTGCGGCAAGGCTATTCATAGGCTACAGAAAGGCACCAAAACGAATCACTTGTTCCGTTTGTTGGCTGTTGGTGCTAGGCGTGATTATAGTCATACAAATAAATATTTTCATCTGCCGGATCCGGCCCCAGTTTGGTAGACAGTGTAACCAACTTCTGCATGATGCTGCAGCTCATACAGTAGTCAAACTAGACACTATGTTATGTTGCCTATAGGCTACAGAAATGCACCAAAATGTAATCACTTGTTCCGTCTGCCTTTTCCAACAACTTTACAAAATGTCATCCAGATTTCTGCACAACTGACTAAAACAAACCAACCAACGCCACTGAAAACATAACCTCCTCGGCACAGGTAAAAACTAAAACAAATTGTCAATAGTCCTTCTCTGGTGCCCCTTCTTTTTCCTTTTTAAAGTATTTTTTTCCGGCGTCGGCGCCGTTTTTCCATCTTTATTGGATAGGATTAGTCGGAAACTGGGTTGAGAAGAGATCGGGGTAGACCTTGCAGACAAGTCGATAAGCTTAGTTGACTCTGCGCCACTAACATGAATGGGGTCGCATTAGGTGCGGTGTCCATAACCATTCGGCCCAACGCGGACCCCTGGTGTTTCTTTCTAAATAAATGTTGTTTTTAGGACCGCTGCGTGGACAACTGTGCTGGGAAACTGATCCGTTCCAACCACCGGCTCATGGGGACGTACGTGCAGCTCATGCCCAAGATGATGCAGAAACGCATGGATGAGATGCAGGCCAAGGCCGAGGCCGCCGCTGCTGCTCCCGCTGCTGCAGTAGAGGCGGCACCCATCACGGAGGCTCCAGCTATCACCGAAGCCTCACCTCCCCCAGAATTTGAATTCACCTCACTCCCATACCCGCATGACCCTGTCCCGGCGTCGCTCCCAACTGCACCCAAGTCGACCCTGGCTGAGAGTGTCGCAGAGGCTTCTGCAGCGGTGTTTGCACCCCCGTCTGATTCGGTCGCTGCTCATGCACCCCCCATGGAGCCTCCTGTTGTCGTTCCGCTAGCGGAGTCTCTTGATGCATCATCGCTGCCGTTCACAATTGGTACGGATGTTTCAGCGCCGTTCAAATCGCCTGCTGACCCATTATCGGACTCATCGGCCCCGAGCCAACCACCTCCATTTCCCAGAGTAGGTGCGGGCCTAACCACCGCCGAGGCTTCCATTGCTCTAGCGCCGCTGGACAATGTTCCACTCACTTCGCCTGTCGGTGGAGGTGCCGAACCCGTCCTCGCCGTCCCGAGCACACCACCACTTCCCAAAGCTCCTACCTCTGACATGAATGTTGTGCAAAGTGTTGCAGAGGCGTTCGGCACTCCGACAGCACTCGACAGCGCACCGATTCAACTCGCCCCAGCCTCGGTTTTGCCCGCATTTGACATGACCCTCGGCGGTTTAACTGAGGTGCCTCCTCCTACGAGTCCGGCCACGCTGCCGATTTACCCTCAGGAAATGCCTGTGCATACTGTTCCACAAACCCCAGATGGTTTGACAGCTGGGGCATCGACTGTACCCAAAGAGTAGCGGTGTTTCCATCCAGCTCCCCTGTATGTTGCATGTGTCTAGCTATCCCCTAGTTTGGTGAGCCAAAACCAACGCATCGTCCACGCATCACACATCGCTAGACGTTTGGATTGGGTCTGGGAAAATCAGGTAAGCCGCCCGTACAGATCCAATCAGCGCTGACGTGTTGGGAGTTTGTACGGGCTATGCAAGACGTGGCCGGAGTTTGGTTGTCACGCCTCCACACCGCTTGTCCCACCTACTGCGCTGTAACCGGATAACACGATTGGATTGACATGTTGTTGTTTTTTAGTTTTACAACCCTGGTTTTACCAGACCCAATGCCAAGTCGATCGATGTGCAATGCGTTGGTTCTGGCTTGCCAGGCTAGCTATGCCAATCAGCAGGGCCATGGGCTTTTTTTTTTAATTTAGGGTGAGGCCGAGCAGCGCTGGGGGTTCGTATACCCTCTCCGGCTTTTCTGCAGTGTCTCCCTATCTCTCTCAATAAAGAATGAAAAACAGCGCTTGTGCCCAAAAAATAATTCAGAAAACTCTGTCAGTGGTCAAGCAAAGGTGGAATAAAAAGGTACTTTTATCAGGTTTTGCAATTTGAATAAACCGTCAAGAAATTTTCCGCCACATGATATATATGTAATATTTCAGGACACACTGCTGTCCTAATTACTCTCACTACATTATATTCATGCACCTGCCCTGCTATAAAAGGCTCTATAAATAATATATATGACCCATCATCCCGATATATATTCTGGAATACTGAGACATACAACTCACCGATCTGGTCACATGTTTTTCTGGTCTTTTTATGATTTTGCTTTATGATAAAATCACAATTTTTATCTCTGAAACTTCAATTTCAGATTTCGGTTACAATTTATTAGTACATTTCTCAAGAGGGTGAGGGCACAGTGAGGACAGAGGAGTCCAATGTAATAAATGGACAATCGAGCAGATCAGGGGAGCGAAAATATTCAAATGACTTGGGCTGAGCAAGTCAAACTCTTCAGCAAAGCGAGAATCAAGTCTTTGCATGGTTTGAGAAGCGGCGCCTCCGATGGTAAAACTAGTGAGAGACTGAGGCATTGTTTAAGCATGAGACGGTCTCTATAGCAACGAGGTTCATGGGAGTGAAGCCCTGATCCTGAGAGCAAAAAGGGAGTCGTGCTAGAGGCTGGCTGTCTGTGTCCGAACACTTGAAACTTTCTCACAGTCTTGTAAGAGAGAAAGAGAAGGAACAATAAAACATGCTTCTTATCCTTATATATTCTGCATAACTAATAACTACATTTTTCCTACATTTTGGAATGAAGTGTGGAGAATTCAGTCTTGAGTTATCTGCACTTTGCAGGGCTCCAAACCGGTTCAAGAAACTAAAAACGAAAACGAACTGAATTTTATGAGGAGCGAAAACTGCTTCGGAACATTATGAAATGCACAATTGGTTAAAAACTTTTTTTTTCCGTTCTCTATATATTTTAACAAGTCCTATGTCTGGGACACTCATTTTCCCTGTCCGTCATTAAGCCCCATGCTTCTGGGGCTCCATCTTGTGGACAGACGAGGAACTGAATGTAATGGCGTTTTAAACGTTAATACAGGTGCACTGAACTCCAAACCGGTTCAGGACCGATATTTTGGTGGTGGAACAGTTCGAGATCGAAAACGTTAAACATAGGCCTGCCTGAACCGTTCAGAACGCAACGTTTTAAAAATGATTTCGTTTTCAAGCCCTGGTACTTTGTAACTGAAAAGTCACGCCTGATTGGCCCAAATCTGTGGCATTGTTGGATGTCCCCTCCAGTGCTCCGAACCGGTTCACGGAACGAAAACTGAAAACGGAATTTTGTGGAAATTTACGAGCCCCAGAAATGGAAACGAAAAAAGATTTCTTCAACTGTTCCGGAACAGAAACGGAACACGAAATTTTTTATATATTTTTTAACATATCCTATGTCTTGGAGACTATTTCCAGTTGTGTATCCATCCAACTTTCACTGTTATTTATCAAGCCCCATGCATCTGGGGTGGCATCTTGTGGACAGACGAAGAAGTGAATATAATGGCATTTTAAACACGGTTTTCATGTTGATACAGTTGCGCTGAAGTTTGAAAAGTTCACTAAATATGTTATATCTAAACGTGACATTGCACAATATAAGGAACTTGAAGAGCGAACAAAATTTCCCAACCGTTTCAGGACCAATATTTTGGTGGCTGAACGGTTCCAAGAACTAAAATGTTAAACATAGGACCTGTCTGAACCGTTCTGAACGGTCCATTTTAAAAAATAATT
>OMKY01057121.1:0-17195 GCA_900302395.1 Bregmaceros cantori | reverse complement strand
GTGTAATTTGTAAACTATGCTAGTTTGTTAGTAATTCAAACAATAACACGTTTTTACTTTTAATTCTTTCAGCAATACTTTGTGAGTAAATGTCTGAGCCTGTACTTCTACTTTACTTGAGTAGATATTTGGAACAGTACTAAACTCAAGGCTACAAATGTTTTACTTTTACTCAAGAAATCTGGGTACTTTTGCCATCCCTGTTCAGTGCACACATCGTTGCACCAGTAAGTACTACAAACAGAACATTTTTGCATTGAGCGCACAAGAAGAATCAAATGGGGCACTAAAAATGGTGCAATTTGAGACACTGCACACATCATCGTAGGAAGTAATCCTAAATCTATAGCCGATGGCCGGGAACATCAAATTATATCCTAACTAAGGACCAATCAGGATGAGCTAGTCTAGCTTTTGGGGTAAATGATTTATAGTTAATAGAAATGACCACTGTGGAGAATTTAGCTTTTACATAGTTTAAGACTTATAACTGTAACTCATCCCGTACCACATGTCCAAGAATCAACTGTCTCCTCTGGTTGATAAAATGTCGGTTACTATCCCCATCTCTAGATCCCTGAAATGAGCAGCAAACCTCTCCGCTCCCCGCCTGGCCTCAGCTTTGACTTGGCCAACCCGCTGGCAAAGAATGCCAACATGATGGACTGGCTACAATTCCTGCTGGAAAGGCGGCACGGTACGTACGTTTTGATTGCAAGGGGTAGTTGGGGAAAAAACATGTCAACTGCTTGCAGATATTAGAAATGAGTTGCTGGACCCATATTTTGGAAAGCTGTGAGAAATCTTATTCCCGCCACACATACATTGGATGCCTTTCAGCTCACCTACTGGGTAGGGTGTATTTTAAATTGATAACTTGGTAATGCCATAAAAGGTGAGAATATGTAAATATAGCCGTTCAGTTTAAGTTAAAACTGACACCATAGTTACAGCACATGTGGTATGGGGGTCATATTTTTCTTTATTTTTAAATAAAGAAATGTCATATACTTGCAGACCTTTCCCCCGATGACCAGCAAGTCCCCCTGGCCGCCGGACCCGCCTCGTGGTTCCCTTACTGAAAGGTCTTGGTGAAGGTGCCTTTATTTGAGGAGAGCACTTTCCTTTAGGTTCACTCATGTTGAGGCCATGTCTTCAAGGTGTGTGGTTAGGAGGGTGCAGCGCAATCCTGCCTGAATGTGGAATTTACTAATCGATTGGCTACCTGGTCACTCCTCCGAGTGACTTCTGTTAATCCCCTTGGCATCACTTCATAGTTCTGTTCGGTTTATGCACGCCTGATTGTACTGCCTTCGTGTTCCAAGGGATTAAAACTTGCTCCAGTGGGAGATCCCGCGTTTACTGACCAGGAAGGGCTTGAACGGAACCTTAAGGCAGCCACCTTCTATTGGAAGGCACTGTGCACCCATCCCCCACCCCCCAAGCTTTGTGATTCATAAAACCTGCTTTATTTATGCAGTGAATTGTCTTTTTAAGATGACAAGTAATGTTAAAGGAATGAAAATGTAGTTATTTCTTTTTTTAAAACAATTGGGCTTCCTTCAGGGATTAATTGCTGCCATTTATTCATCAATTTCACTAGCTGTGCATAGGACTTTCGACTTATCGAGTCTGGAGAAATACTGAAACCACCGGTATTCGGCTGTTCCAAATGGCATTGCTCGCTAGTGACACACACCTGCTCGGCCATTTTGTGGAGTCATCTTTGATAGGAGCCACAGTAGTCGTTATTTTGCCCTCAACCTCCTCCACAAATAACCACCTGACGTTGATGACTACAGTTCACTCTCAATGCTGCCATTAGCTGGATATATCCAGAAATTGGCTCCAATTCAAAAGTGAAATTGTTTGAATAATCAGTTAATTTGTCCCTGAAATGAGGCTCAATTGTTAATGTTCATATTTAATAGTGTTTATGGTAGTTTAAAAAAAATGGGAATCCAGCGCAATATTGTCCCCACCCATACTGTTTGGTGCTGATTAGGCTAGCTGCTGCTATGTTATGGTGTTGCTTAAGCAATTTTTAAGACTGTTGACCTGGTGGTGGGACACTTTCCCCAGATGTTTTGAAGTGGTATTGAGGACTGCACACGTAATAACTGTGGTTAACTTGACTTTGTCAATTTTCCCTCTGGCACATCAAGGGAGAAAACCAACCAAGGCCTTTACACAACATGCGCATGAGTAATTGCCCTGCGCCTGAAGGCTTTGTTGCACTGCAGTTGGACTCAAACACTTGTCTATGCCAAGTTTCATTTTAAATCTTGTTTCTCAAATGCACAAGTTGCCGGTCATTCAAACTGGTTGGCAACTTCTGCTAAACCTGGCGGGCCTGTCAACACCTAGGTGACTGGCAGGCTGCCAATTTATAACTAGTTTAATGAAACTGTATTCTGGGCGCCTATTGGTTCTAGTCACTTTTTCCAGCTCGGCACGATTTTCTGTTGTCCCCTAAAGGGTACGTTGGGGTACTGTACCTCTTGTTTTCTTAACTCTGGGTTCTCTGCTCCGTCTTAAGTGTTTTTCCAAGAGTCTGTCTTTTTGTTTTGTGTTTTACTTTGCTTCTCAGTGATTTGTAATTTTGTGCAGCTTAAATGTTTGAAATATTTAAAGGATAAACTAATAAAGATGGACTTATTAAAATACTCCTGTGTGTCCACTGTGCTGTTCGTTCAAACATGCTATTACCAATGTTGACATTTTGAGTGTAAAACTGCTTATAAGAAATGGAGTGGGGAGGGGGTCATAGGTGTAGAAATCTAATTGCCATTCCTCAAGGTGCCAACACTGCTGTAATAGAATTGAAAACAGCATTGATGTTGGCCAATGCTTGGTGGTGCATACCAGTAAACTATTACTTGATGAAACTCTGCCTAAACCAGTGTCTGCAGCCTTTTATCTGTTGGCTCAATTTGCAATCTACTGGTCTCTTCAACCCAGTTTCCGACTAATCCTATCCAATAAAGATGGAAAAAACTGCACTGATGACGGAAAAAAATAACTTTTAAAAGACCCTGGACGTGCATTTCCCATGGCAGGACAAGATCACTTTTTAGCAAGTAAACTCTTTACTCAGCTGCTGTTGAGGCACTTATACTTTTAATACATGAAAGGTATCTTTTTTTCAAAAGCTTCGGCGTTAACATCCTCTTGGCTACCATTTTCAATCATGCAGGATCAAAACGTGGGCTGGTCAGTTTAAATGATTCACGCCTTTCAGTGAGAAATGTCCTATTTTAGGTCCAACAAGTGTATACAGATCTCCACTACCTGGGAAATGGTTCACGTCCTCTTGTCTAAAGGCCAGATTACACTTCTCAAACCGACACCAAATGTCGCTTGGGTCTGGCCGCGAACCAGTGCAGAAGCTTATGCTTCTGCACCATTGACGCAAAGCGCAAGTGGGAGTCTATTCGAGAACTTGCGAGAACTCTGGGGGGAAGTTATGAGAACTTTGGTGGCCCCGGCAGAAGTGTTTGTTTCATTTATCTTTATGTTGTAGTGTAGTTGCTCCTCGGGTTTTAAAAATGCCTCACCCTGGTACCGAAACACAGCCGGAAAGGCATCCCAAGGACCAATCGCAGCTGCTTTTTCTCTGTGCACTTCTGCACGGGTTCGCAACCGTCTGACGCATAGTCAGGATTTTTTTGAGGTGCGCGGCGACTGTTGCAGAACCTCAGCGTGGTCTCGCACAGAGACAGATCTGACGGTTGCAGAGGCTATGCATCAGAAGCATAAATCGGCCTTGAATAGCTAATGGTTGACTGCCACGCCCATTTTGTGACTATTTCGCATAGTTAAATTATCAGGGGTCAAATAACGTAAGCATTAGCGAAAGGTTTGTAATGTATTAGAACTACCCCTACTCAAAATATGGTGGTGTTGGTGGACCGTGTCAATTGTATATTGATATTAATTATTGCATCTAATGAAAGTATACACGGCACTCCCCGCCTATTTTAACAATTGGGTAATTTGATGTGTGCCCTCAAACTCATGTCACCACAGGTCATCCGACATGATGCTTAATACTCTACATCCAAGGCGCACCATTTGGTAAACAATCGACTGATTTGTAAAAACTACATTTCCCAGCATCCATGCAGTCGTGGTGAAAATTGTAATATTAAAATGTCATCGCATTTAAAAAACATGAATATAATTTTCCATGCTATAAATGTATGTGTTTTTATGTGTTTGAATTTTGTATTATTTTGAAATTATAATATAACTACGGCGATTTTGCGACAACCCTTGCGTTTGCGCCGTGCTTGGTCCCTCCCTCTCCTCCGCTATTTATGAATTCCGACCGCTACCGCCGGGCGCCGCCGTGTGGACGCTGTTAATGGCCAGAAATAACGGGACTCTGCCGGGAATTACCGTCTATTAAACCGCTGCATGCTGCGCACTATGGATCCCCACACATGAAAGGTTTTCCAACAGAAATGCCGCTCGATTCGACGGGCCAGCCACGACAAGAGAAACGCGGCTCGCGGTTGCAGCAGCAGCACCGTGCACGGTGTTTTTATACTGGGTCAATACACCCGGGAGCCCGCACAGTGTGTACACACACCGCACTATCCTGCTCGGGCCCGCAGCGGCTCAGCATCGCTTGCTAGCCGCCGCGCATCCTGCGGATGGCCGGTGCCTTGGATGGGGCCAGGTGAGACCACCTTATTCAATATTGGCTGAAACGACGCGCATCGTGTGTGCGCGTGCGTGTGTATGTGTGTGTGTACTGTGTGCGGGCGTGCAACGGAAACCATCTTCGCCCCCCCCTTTCGCGCCGCCTTCGCAGCATCCATACATAGTGATGGGCTCACGTCTTTCCATTTGAATGATTGCATTCATTTGAACCGATTCGACATAAATACGTGTTTTACGAAAGGGACAATATGTGTGGTTTCTTCCTAAATCATTATTGAGTTATTATTGAAAAATATAAAATAAAAACAATGTTCTCATTTATAACTATGTCCCGATACAAGTATAGCCATGTATTCCTCCAAAATGAGACAGTCTTATGAATTGGCCTGGAAATGTTTACTTAAATACGCATAGTGGCTGTGGCCAGCTTGGAAGCAGCCATGTTGCTCAATTTATGGGTGCCACTAAAGGACACGGTCACTTAAGCATTATATTTTCTTATAAGATGAGCATTGGATGTGATATTCTATGCACCATCATTATTTACCAGAGCACACCAATGCATTCTGGCTCAGCCACTACCTGAATCAGGTAGAGATGGTGAATTCCATGCTCAATAAGGTAGTATTTCACAAATTGTCCTTAGAGGGTGTTAAGTTACATGTACTCGAACCAAATGGTTTAAAATGGGGCGTGTATATATTCAGAATGAATGAAAAACAGGATGAAAAACGAATGAAAAAGAGGATGTTTCGTGGAAAATGAGTAGTTACATGTCTCTTATTCCAAAAACATCTTGCCATTTAAACATGTGTTAACATTTGCCATGTTGACCACCAGGTGGGCGGGCTTTAACTATTTCCGTCCTCCAATGGAACTCCAATACAAAATAATCATACTGAATTTCTAGGTTTCTATCCATATTAGTTTTTGGTGGGAGGTGATTTTTTTTCTTTTTTTTTAAGGGTTAATTTTTTTGGGCACAAGCGCCGTTTTTCATTGTTTATTGAGATAGTGACAGGATTAAATCGGAAAGTGGGATGAAGAATCCGAGGAAGACATTGCAGAAAAGCCGGACAGGGGATTTGAACCTGTGGCACTGCTCCTATGGTCTGGGGGACGCACTCTCTACCCGCTCGGCCACCGCGCCCCCCTGTGATTTAGATTTTAATCGCACCTCTTCACAAGTGTTTTATATCACCATAGAGTTTTAGAGATATGCTTTGTCCTCATTATTGGCTTGAGTCACATACGTCTGCAGAGTTTAGTTATTTCTATGCAATCTATGCCTCAGTGATTTATCGTCCATTGCATTATGTGGTTTTGTAATAGTTTGGTTGTGCTACTCAGTTTTGTTGTCCAATTTATGTATTCAGGGCCATATGAGACTACTGGCAATAGGTATGTGTTGTAGGGTTAGCTTATCTTAGCATGAATTATATCACATTTTGTCGTACGAAAACCCCAACGAATATAACTGTCATGCCAATGGAACACCGCTGGGGATGTGTCCTCCTCAAATTAGGAAGAGGTTACTCAACCTATCCCCAAGTTGAGGCTACATAGTATTTGTATGCACCCAGTGTGCTGGACCAACGCATCATGCCCCACATATGGCCCATAGACGCCAGTGCCGACTAGGCTAGCCTCGTGCAGTCTCATACTGACACCCAGCATTGTCTATCATACGCGCACTGCGCGGGGATCGCGGCCAAGTGAAATACCCATGATGCACTGCTCAGACACACAGGTTACACCAATATCGGGACATTTTGAATTAAATCAACAAGTCAATTACTGGGACGTGGATGTTTGAATTGATGAGACAATTCAGGTGTTTGTATGCCTCTCTCAGGAGCTTCTATTTCTTCGATCTCAGGTCATCATGCCTAATTTTGAAATATATGACAATAGTGTCATAAAATATGATGATAATACAATTATGTAATATAACACGCCAGTTAATTATAATTTGGGAAACATGTTTTTTTTTATTTTAATGGGAGGGCACCCCCATGTGGAGGAGCTGGGGGAATGCACCTGAACTCAAATCAGCAGCAGGCTAAGCTCAGCCCATTGCAAGATTAATTCAGATCACATTTATAGGGGCGTGTTTGCAACAACCAAGTGACTACGGGTGCCAACCCACAATGCCCCGCGCCTCACTACAGGATTTTTTGAGGCTGTAGGTGAGGGCGAGCAAACTCTGCGCATATGTGCTTTGTAATTCCATGTCTTAACAGACTGCGCTGCTTCGGCACACAGAAAACATGTTTAACACACAAACTATATGCGTCATTTTACAAAATATAAGAATGTTAACAATAATTGATCATGTAAATTTCGGTACCATGCGCACCTCACTCTCAAGCAGCACCATTTCGCCTAGCCCGGCAGGCCAAAAAAAAAACCCTGTTTCGCTGAGTTAGGAGTAACGCCTGTCGAGTTTAAACTGCAGGGCGGAAGTGACATACAAGTCCTGCCAACAAGTAGATGCTCCTGTCAGAATCCTGCGTTAATAAAAGCACAGATTTGAATGAAATTCCCCAAATCTGTTGTTTACAGTCCAAATGTTCAGAGAGAGATATTTTTCTGTCTTGCAAGGTTGTATCGCCCTCTCCACCTGCTTGCGGGCATGTTAGCGAGCCCACTGTCCTTCACAATAGGTTAGCCAACGATCATTGACAAAATCATTGGATTTTTGAAAAAGTGAAATCGTCAAATCGGATTTACTTTTTAACAATGATAATAATGATTTTGCTGGATTGGCTTCAAGTTATATGGGTAAATAAAATGTATATAAATTGATAATTGTATTAATCGTAATCCAAAGGGTGAGGTGTCTATACTTAATTACAAAAATGGACACCATTTGCAAAGTCTGAAATATGAAACTTCTAGTTGTAATATATTTTGTCCTTTTTTCCAAGAAATCGGAAACAAATCGAAAATCGAGATTTCAAAGACACAAATCGGGATTTTATTTTTGGCAAAATCGTGCAGCCCTAATTGTTGCATGAACGATAATCAATTGCATACACCTATGACTATGTAAAGACAATGATTGAAACAACTGCTAAAGGCTGGGCGGTTGGCAACCTGTTCTGAAATCCCTATGTTCCGAAATCGCTATTAAATCTCTATTTTCAGAAAAATAATGGGTTGTTTAGGGGTTAGGGTAGAGATTATGGAAGGGGTTAGGGTTAGGGTAGGGGTTAGGGTTTGGGTAGGGGAAGTTAAAGGTCGTTTAGGGGTTAGGGTAGGGGTTAGGAAAGGGGTTAGGGTTAGAGTAGGGTTAGGGAAGAGTTTAGGGAAGGGTAGGGGAAGTTAAAGGTTGTGGAAGGGGTTAGGGTTAGAGTAGGGGTTAGGATTAGGGGTTACCCGCCAAGACCCATAACTGAGAATATGGATTTCGGAACATAGGGGTGTAACCAAGGCTAGATAACTGATCAAGTGTTTGATAGAGCACGGTTATATGCATGGTAAGGGTATGTTTCCATACTCTGCTCCTACAGCAGCCTCTGGTGGTCAGTGGTCACATGGCACATCTGCGCACACACGTGCATGTCCTTAGTTCACCTTTTGTGAAACTAACCAAAGTTGGTTTAGTCAGCTGCTAACGTGATGGACGCAAGCCCAATCAAGGGACACAACAAATTATTTGACGTCCAACTTCCCTTCTGATAATGATGTAAGGGGCCGACCGTGTGTCTGTGCTATACAAATAAATAAAGTTTGAGTTTGATTTTCTCTCAGTCCAGCTGAGGAGTTCTTGGAGTTCTCAGAGTGTGCAACCCGATTTTACTACCGCATCCTACCGGGGCCTTCGCCACACCCATACCAATGTCAAAACGAGAAAATGTTCTGTTCTTTATAAGAATTTGTAAAACCTCTGATTTTGTAGGACTTCTTCTGGCGCCATTGTTGAGGAGCTTAGAGTAGCTATCGGCGTAGAGGAAATGACACTGGAATATCCCCTAAGGGGTTTAATTTATTAATATATACTAAGCTATAGGTTATCTAGAACAAATCACATGCCCACTATGTAATTGTCAGGAAGGCACGCCCATTCATAGCTGATGGACGGGGACATCTGATGACGTCCTAACAAGGGTACCAATCAGTTAGGCGTGTCACTATTGGTTGATCAGCGGTTGTACACTTGTCTTTAGTCTGTCTCTACAGGTTACCAACAAAAATAAAAATAAATACCAGAGTTCTGTAGCCACCCTTGTGAAAACCCGACCTGAACATGCCACCAACGCAGTGTCTTCATTACTCAGTGGAGAGATATACAATAACACTTGGGCAAGACGTAGCATTTCGATGTCGATTATGTCCTTGATGTGATCAGTCTTGGATAAAAACTACTTTGTCCGGCTTCTGGAGTAGAGATCCACAACGCAGATTTGTTTCAACCATTATTAGAGGCAGCTGATCCCATTAACACAGATCCTCAGTAAGACCAGTCAGATCATAGCAAAACATGGCAGGACTAACTGTACTTTTACTTGTACTTTGTACAAGTCTGGTTGAATGTTTACCATTTCCCCTCCCTTTCCAGCAACATGGCTCAACAGCAGTCTATTGCTTACAATGATGTATTCAATAGACTAAAAATAAAAATGTTCCAAATCAAAGTTGTTTGAGAACAAGCTTTACATGATACTGAGCGACAGCCAAAACACCCACACCTAGCCTGGAATACACTTTGGCTCATCAGTTTTCAAAGGTTAGCCCAGCTAGCTAGTTGCTGGTTAGGCTAGCTGTTAGTGTGATCTTTAAAATTTGAACTGAAAAATCATGTTTAAAAGGTTTTCTATGTTTGCCATGGGGGTGGGGTGTCAAGGCAGATCATTTAAAACACGATTCCGGATTGTGGATTGTGATTGCTTTGAAATATTTGCCTTTTGAGGTCCTCCCAGATTACGTTTGTCTTAAAATCGAGGGCATGATGCCCTATGTGTGTATATACACCTCTTAATCTGTGTAAAATTCTGCTGTAAAATATTCCATTGATGTTATGTATACACATTGACAATATTCTGCGTGGAACTGCGCCCATATTTCAACTAATGACCAAAACACAATAATATAGCATGTTGCGTTTATTTACATAAATAAACGTAACATGCTATATGCCTATACATACATACATGCTATATGCCTATTAAATAGATTCGAGCATTTTCTTGTGGATGGGCGGTCCTTCCTGCACCGGTACCCCATCGGCAGGCATTGCTACCATGGCACGGGTCGACCCACAAAATGCAGAGGGACTATTCAGAGCATAAATATTTTCTAAAGTAATCCAAAAGTAATTGCATATACTTTTGGTATTACTTAATCTCAATCAAATCATGCTGCAAATGATAAAGTGTTTTTGTAAATTATTAGCAGATTACATTATCAGCTGAACAGCAGCACTTCATGGGTAATTTGTAATTCAAAAGTAACACCTTCCCTTCTTTTTTGGCAGTGAGGGCTAAAGTGAAGACCCAGATGTAGTGATCACGGTTCATCACTGAAAATGGCACACATTAAGTTAATGAATTTGAGTCAAAAGTAATATATTGGTGTACATTAAATTCAATTAGTAGTCATATTTCAAGGTGACAAGAGTATTACTGTGCCTGTCGTGATTTTATTTTCCAAAAGAAAACAATATTAACCAACTAATCGACTATTAAAATAATCGGGTTTTTTGCAGCCCTGGTTGCCACCGCTACTAACAAAAAACATTACTAGAATATAATTGTCGGTCCAAACCGATTCAACCAAATTGATTCTTTGAAACGTCGCGCGTGTCCCATCAGTCTCCAGTCCGCCTCCTCCCAGACACCGCCGCCTTCCTCCCGTGAGGGGGCGCTCCTCTCCGGTACCTTGGAGGTAATCTCGGTACGTGGCTAGCTAGCATGTTGCGATTGACAAGCCGGTCCAACCACCACCACCACCACCACCCAAACACCCGGCCAGGGTGTGTGGTGTCGGGCTGCCCCCCACGGTGGTCGGAGCTCCGTTCTGGAGCTAGCCAGTGGAGTGTATCCGTGTGTATATTTGTTTGTGTGCTTCTGCATGCAGCGTGTTCGTGTGTTTGTCTGTGTGGGTGTTTGTATGTGTGTCTGTGTGGGCATCAGCCACCACACAAAAAATAGCCACAAAAGGCTGTTTTGTGCACACAACCACGCAGCGGTACCGCTTAATTTGGCGTCTTCACCCACCAAGACCATCCCGCCGAGTTGTTCTACCAGGCCCTGAACACGCGAGTGGCCGACTCCACTGGACCCAGACCGATGATAAGCTGTCACTCGGTCGTAAACTGAATGACATTCAATTATGTATGCAAAGGTTATGATGCTCCTGCTTCAATGTAACCCGCAGATATCGGCAAAGCACCGATACCTAAAAAATGCCGGCGTTTAATTAAAATGTTATGTTCGTTGTAATTATTTGGGACTAGACAATGCACATTTGAGGAAAAAAAACATTTTCTTTTTATTCTTCTTATTATAAAAACGTGTAATAATAGTTCAATACACATGAACTATACATCATAGTAGAGCTGTGAACAAATAATTGTTGACAGTCGTTTATTGAGTAATTACCAACTCATTTGATAATTAACTCCAGCGATTTAATGGTTTGATCGTTTGGTCAAACCATTAAATCATTATTGCACAAACGTGTTTAATATATGTATCTCCCAATGCCAGGTGCCATTCACGTGGCCCCACCCATTCACTTGGAACACTGTTGAGCCTCATGATGATGGGAAAAAATGCAAATGCTGAACAAAAACGTTTGTGTGTATTGCATGCTTAAATTTGGTTTGCCTGGGAATGAGATGACATCATCTTAGGTGTCACCCTTCAACCACAGTGTTCCCTCTATGGAAAACATCTGCAATAATGCACACTTAATCCTGAACCCGTCGTGTTGCTTCTCCCTATTCTAGAAGCAGAAGGGGGATTTGTGGCCATCATAGTGTCCTGATACACTAATTATCTCACTGTTTATTCCATGACTTCATTTTTGATTTGCGTCGGCCTGCTGAAAATGCTTTGGAGACTGGTGTGGCTGACCTGATCAGTTGTTGAATACACCAATATATTTTCCCCATTCGATTCAAGTCCCACATTGGGGCAATCCACCCTATCTATACTCTCGTCTTCTATTCTTTGCTACTGCCATCTAGTGGCCAAGGGAAAAGTCTGTCATTGATAATAACAACCTCTTCGTCACAAGATGGCAGCAGATCTCCACCCATCTTTATACTGAAAGAAAACATTGAGTATGACATTAACGTTAACACTCTATCACTCTAATCTCGTCTGCCGGATGAATCTTGGATCAAGCAAAAACCAAAAAAGTTCTGGTAATTTTTCATATATATTTTATAAAAACATCCACTGCATTCAATTTCATGATGTGCGTATTCAAATATGATGAATTTGGCTATGTCGCAATAAGGAATGATAAGCGATAATCAATTAACGAAACGATAATATTTAATTGAATAATGCAGCCCAACAAGCCTTTGCCCGACATTCCAGATAACGCTAAATCATATTTCGTTTTTCCAACTTCACCATGTACTTTTGTCCTCCGCTCCAGGTGCAGCTAAGCTCTTGTGGAACCTGGGCGCCTCCGACATGCGTCTATGATAAAAGCTGATGCCGCTGATCCGCGAAAGTCCGTCCTCCTAACACGGAGCCGACAGACGGAGAGCGAGAACTCTGCGAAGACTCGCTCTCTTCTTCCCCTCGTCTGTCCCACCTGCCGCACCGCCTGGTTTCTCCGCCAGCTCCACCACGCGGCCCCCCCAGCTCGACGGCGGCGCAGTCGCCGCTACCTCTACCAGGACCACCCCCCAGTGCGGACGCCAACCACCATGCCATGGTTACGCTGCTGGTGGTGGAGGGCTTGAGACACCGACCGAAGTCGGAGGAGAACCACACCCCTCAACCTGGGGACGTCTACCTGGTAGGTAATTTTACTGTCAGTACCAACTTCCAGAATCGAACAAAGGTTGAGTGTGAAAAAAGGGCGTCTTCAATTGTGAATTGTGTAAAAATGCACAGGACAACATCACCGAAAATGCATGCTGAAATATGTTCTTGATCTTATTTATCTCTGTGCTGATACATGCCTATCTTGCCTGTGGCTGTACACTCACTCTGTGCACAGCAGTACTTTTTTTTAGCGTAGCTTGGCCCCATAGACCCAAGGAGGCTATGAGTAAAGCAGACTGACCCCTTGGCCGATTCTCAATCCAAAGACCGCCATCTAGCGTCTTGTGGCAAGTCCACACTTGCCAGACAACTCGCGAGACAACTTTGGTCTGTGAGCTCCGGTCTGATGACTGCGGATTGAGACACACGCATCAGACCAGACTTGCTGCTGAGTGGGTGGAGTCATCTTCATAATCAAACGGTTTCACCAAAAACGAAACGTAAATCTGTGTATTTCTTCAATACACAATGATTCATATACAATACATTAATTTATATTAATAATTCATAATACGCCATCAACCACATTGTCTCATTGTACCGCTGCAATGTTGGCATTCAAATTAAATACATATTGACAAGTAGTAGTACTATGTAATGTCAGAAGATGGCAGCCTACACATATATATTGATCGTCCATGTTGAATTAAACAAACTACAAGATTGGTATTGAATGGCATTTATGTTGACCAAAAGAGCGTAATTGCAAAACAGAATAAAATACAAAAAAATATAAATAAAATAATAGAATCAAAAATGGTTTAAAATAATGATTGTTTTTTTTTCTTTTTAACTAAGCATCAGTGCCACATTATCTAGAAGTCTATAACTACTGAAATACTAGCAAAATTAATACTGTTAATAAGTAACAACAAAATGTCTAAATAACTCCCGTTGCACAATTTTCGCAAACTTTTCCAAGCTATTTGTAATAAAATGTAGAGGAAAAAAGCATGGTGGGTGTTGTGTCTTTTTAAAATTTGTTAATTTGCAAGAAGAACACAAAATAATGATTGATGAAGTTCCGGTCACCGACGTACATATACAAGTTTTAATAGTATGAAGAGATTGCATCGATAGAACGCGGCACAACCGATTGAACGCACGTATGACTGCCCAGTCGAACCCAGAGCACGTCCGCCCTAAAAGATGTGGGTAATACTTCAGCCGCACCCCCTCGCAGGGCTGCATCGTCGTGTTCTTACTGGAGGGGGCGTGCCGACTCGTCGTCTCGCTGAGGACCAGGACTCCGAACCAGTTCAAGGAACGAAAACGAACAGAATTTTACAGAATTTTACGAGGAGCGGAAACGGAAAAATTAATTAATTAATCAACTGTTCCGGAACAGAAACAGAACATTATGAAATCCACAAAACCGGTTAAAAACTTTTTTTTCTGTTCTCTATATATTTTAACATATCCTATGTCTGGGAGACTATTTCCGGTTGATTCCATTCAACTTTCACTGTCAGTCTTCAAGCCCCATGCATCGTGGGCTCCATATTGTGGACAGACAAGGAAGGGAATGTAATGGTGTTAATACAGTTATACTGAAATTTGAAAATCCACCAAATATTTTTTGTATAAACTATATCTAAACTTAACATTGCACAATATGAGGAACTTTAAGAAGAAACTAAACTTTTGCGTTCCGAACGGTTCAGGACCGATATTTTGGTGGCGGAACGGTTCTGAGAACGAAAACGCTGAATATAGACCTGCCTGAACCGTTTGGAACGGAACAGACCTGCGACGTCAGGTTTGTTACCGTTTGTGACGTCACCAGGCGCTGCGGTGACGTCACAAACGGGGCGTATGAGACGGCGAGGCACGAGACGACTGCCCAGACCATGGATTGAGAATCGGCCCTTGTGTTTCCATGTGAACACATTTTGTATATTGATAAGAAGTTATCTTGTGTATGCGCTACCACCTAGTGGCCATTGCGTTGCCTGCAGTCCTTGTGGGTGCTTATGGATTGGGTATATCATATTAGCTAAATATACTGTAAAAGTTTGCAAAAATGTACATGGCGAATAGTGAGAGAACCACAATGGATTGAATACCTAATCAGAACAACGTATTCATTTACGTCTTTAAATGAATGTTCCAGAAATGGGGTTGAATTACCTATATGTTAAGTGCAGACAGGAGGCCATTTTGTGAACAGAGGAAAGAAGTGCATGTGTTTTATTTGTGGAAGACAGGTTGGGCGTGCATGGAACTTGTACAGAGGATGCATAGGCTCATAGGAACATAGGAATACATAGGATCCAAATTCCTACAAGTGTCTTGGTGCAATATTGTAATTTCACCAGTGTTCCCAGTGCATTTTAAAAGTACTTTGTCCAACACTAAATTTAAATAATTATATTGTAATAAATTGTAAATGTGCAGAAAGTAGAACCCCCTTTCATAGAGACCATATGATATATATATTTTTAATTGTAATATTAATATTTGATACATTAATAATTGCATTTCAGTTTTAATTTGTTTACACCTTGCATAGTATATTTTTTGAGTTCATACAATTGCCCAAGCCTCTGCTATAATAATTGTATTTCAGTTTTATTACCTGCGACAAGGCAGGTTATGTTTTCGGTCGCGTTGGTTTGTCTGTCAGCAGGATAACTGATAAAGTTGTGCACGGATCTGGATGAAAATGTGTACAGTTGTTGGAAATGACACACGGAACAAGTAGCCTATAAGCTAATAATTCTATACCCTATAAGGAACATAACATAATAGCGTCTAACTGTAAGAGCTTACAAACTGCGTGTGCCTGACACAGCTCAGATAGTTAGGCGGCTAGCCTAGAGTTTGCGTCCCACATCTGGCAGATTGTGAAAATATGTATTTTTATGACTATAATCCCGCATACCACCAAGAGCAAACAAACGTAACAAGTGATTACATTTTGGTGCATTTCTGTAGCCTAAAAGTAACATAATGGTGTCTGAAAATTGATTTTTTTTTTTCAATAAAATTCAGTTGTTAATTGCTGTTCTATAATTGTGATTAATAATCATGATTTCAATTATGGTCCAAATAATCGTCATTATAATTCCCATAATCGTGCAGCCCCAGGATTACATTACCAATTTACAGATTTTTACTTTTATTTTTTAAGTTATTTTTTCTGGCGTCAGCGCCGTTTTTCCATCTTTATTGGATAGGATTAGTCGGGAACTGGGTTGAAGAGATCGGGGGTAGACATTGCAGACAAGTCGACGAGCGTAGTCGAACTCGCGACACTGCGGACGCTGCGGTAGACACAGCGCCACTAACATGAATGGGGTCGCATTAGGTGCGGTGTCCATAACCACTCGGCCAAAGCGGACCCCGATTCACAGATTTTAATGAGTAACTAGTAACCTTAAGGGATTACATTTTAAATGTCATTGGGTGACGTGTGGTTTGTTTTGCAGTCTCTCCTGGACGCTACCAAGCTGACCCACTGCTGCTCTCCTGATGGCTTGATGCCAGGTGAGGAGATTGATTCATCAATCGTTTTTCAATCATTCACATAACTCCGTGTTCAAAGGCTACAATGAATAACGCCATAGGAAGAATGCTAGTTCATCAGCTATTGTTAAGTTTACACAACTGACTACTGGATGTTAGTAATGAGCAGAGCTGCGACCGACTAATCGGTTTCTGCTGGGAGGTGGTGATGCCACACAGAATCACACTTTCAGAGAATCGCAGCGATGCCAAAATGTTTTACTTAATGCCTTTTGTGTTTGCCCTGTCAGAGAGCAGCTGCTGGCAGCTGTGCCCTCCCTCCAAAGCCGGCCTCCAGGGGGGGATACTGAGTTCCAGTTTCCCCCCCGGCCCTGTGCCCCTGATGCCCCAGGACCCACACCTCCAAGAAGGGGGCGGCCCCTTGCTGGACGCCACCCCTCCGTTCTCGCACCAGCGCCCATCTCTCGTGCCCAGTGCTTCGGCGTCCCAGCTCTCTCTCCCGGGCTCAGTGGGCCCCGCGCCGCCCGGCCCGGGGCCACCTCCCCCTCCACCTCCACCACCCAAGCGCCACTGCCGGTCACTGTCGGTGCCCGAGGACTTGTCACGCTGCCGTTACACATGGCGCCCCAGCGCCTCTCGTGTTTGGACGCCTGTCAGCCGGCAGCAATACCATGGAGTGGGCACCAGCGGCACTACGGGCGCCGTCGCCGGGAGCATCGTGGGAGCGGGCGGCGCCATGGGGCCCTGTCCGCTGCGTGCCCCGAGCTCCTCACTCAACTCGTCCTTGCACTCCTCGTCCAGCCCCACTTTTTTCAGCCTTGCTCTCTCTCCGGACTCGCCGCTGCCTTGGAGCTTCCCGTGGGATCCCAGTGAGGCAGCAGGAGGCGGAGCCTGCGGATGTTGCTTCTTCCCCTCCCCGTCGTCCTGCTCGTCTTCACCCTCGCCACTCCATCCGCCCCACCCGCCACCGCAGCGCCGCTTTTCGCTCTCGCCGGTGCTCATCAGGGACTCGGCCTCCGCGCCAACCACCTCCTTCCTGCCTCCGCC
>OMKY01057119.1:0-12366 GCA_900302395.1 Bregmaceros cantori | reverse complement strand
AAGAATGAACCTTCGTTAATATTATACAGCAAGGCAACGAACCGCAAAATATCCGGTTGGTTAATAATATTGTTTTTCTAGTATATATTTATTATGCTGTATGAGAATATGGTATGCATTTGAAATGCATTTTATTTTATTCAACTTACTTTTCTTTTTCATTATAGTAGTCAATACAGTTATTATAGTTTGCAAAATTTATTTTTAGTAACATAGGTCTGCAAGAATTTGAGGAGGAGAATATTGCTGGTTTTCTCATTTAAAATAGATTTGATTTTAATATATATATTTTTTATTTCCTCAAAAATGTTGCTACTGCACCTGCTACCTGCCTCTGAAAATATGTTGCTATGTTTGCTATGTGTCTGTACAATTTATTGATTGTAATTAAGAAATTAAAAAAAAAATAATAAAAATAATAAAACCGCAATTAAAAACCGCAATTAATCGCAAAGGTGGAAAAACCGCGATTTTTATTTTTGGGCAAAACCGTGCAGCCCTAGTATATATATGTATATGTATATGTATATATATGTATATGTATATATGTATATATATATATATATATGTATGTATATATATATGTATATATGTATATATATGTATATGTATATATGTATATATATATATATATATATGTATATATATATATATATATATATATGTATATATATATATATATGTATATATGTATATATATGTATATATGTATATATATGTATATATGTATGTATATGTATGTATATATATCTATATATTTTTTAAATTGTGTGGAATAACCTGATACACTCATACTGTGTATATAACTAACAATAATAATAGTTTTAGTTATTATATTGTTTCATCGTTATTATAATAATGGTGCGCCCCCGCGTGGAGGAGCACTTGTCTGGATGCGGTTAACAAGAGGCCAAGCTTGGTTTCTTGTTGACCGCATAATAATTTATTATTTATTATTAATATTATTATTGTTGTTGTTATTATTATTATTGTTCTTCTTATTATTATTATTATAATGCCGTGTAATTATTATTAGTCTTATAATGCCGTGTTGTCGAGGCAGTCGGGGGAACCTTTGTATAAGTGTTCGCTCTACACATATCTATACACGCTTGTCCGGGGTGAACGTCCGGTGTCAGTGTCGACTCTACACACAGCTATACTCTTGTTTTGGCTAGCGGAGGACAGGGCGAACTTCTCGGCGAACTAAACAACAGCAAAAGTTGTTTAGTTTAAAACACAAACTGAACGAGGGAGCGGTAAATGTTGTACATAATGCTGTCGATAAGGTTACGGTGCCGTGGTTGTTATAAAATTGTACGTGCAGGTAATTCTGCAGTAAGCACGACTACGTAAGCCCAGGTTGTGATGAGTTTGTGTGCAGGATGGCACAAAACATTTTCTGTGGGATTAGTGTGGTGTGCTCATAGACTGTTTGTAAAGTCTATGGTCTGCTGCTGCTGCGCGGCTAGTGGAGTGGGGTGTTGCGTTGTGCCGGTGGGGGGGAGGTACACGAAGGCTGGCCGAAAACACGGCACCTGCACGCCTCACTCGGTAAAAATATTATCGGTCCTTATCGGTGGAGGTTATCACCGATAACCGATACATATTAAAACCTAAAAATGGCCGATTATCGGTCGGGCCCAAATATATACTGTGTGTGTATGTACTAGGCGTGTGAATGTGAGAGAGAGAGAGAAAGAGGGGGGGAGAGACACAAAGATTTTACTCCTGTGAAACACAAAAGAGAAATTTTTGCGAACGGCTTGTTCACTGCTGTTCAGAGCAGCCAGGAAAAAGACAAGTATTTCAAGACAGAAAGTTGACCGTTCCACACAACACAACTCACACATACATACATAGGCTGAGCGAATATGCATGTTTGAGCTATATAGTGTGGGGTGAGGGTGTAGGGGGGTATGTGTGTGTGTGTGCACGTAGATATACAGTACGTACTGGCCCACAGTAGCACGCGCATGCGGCTGATGGGGAACAAGCGAACACGGTATCCATTTTCAAAATGTATGACTAATTTGAATTGATTAATCGCTCACTTCTAATAAGAGTAGGTTATTCGTCAACCAAGATAACTGTATTAATTACAAAAAAGAATTTATCATTGTGCAAGCTAGAGCTGAGCGAAAAAAAATCGCACACAAACACACTGGGAGGCGTGCCATCACCGGCTGAGTGGTGGAGTCAGGCAGACACAAAAAACACTCTTGGAAAAATACCAGAAATACCCGATATGGCTAAAGTTCACCTCTAGTGCAAGCACAAGTTCACTATTGAGAGTACGCTTCTGCATTGCAGCGTGCTGGGAAGGTAGCTTGACTGTTAAGAGAAAGGAAGAGACAGAGCAGCAGACCGATCACCTTGCGTCCGTCTTCATGTGTGAGAAGACTCGGACATGCAGGACAAAACAAATGTGCCCCTCCCCCCTGCCCCTCATGCACGCAGCGACACCAGAGCAAACCATCTAGCAGGCTTGCCCCACGGTCAAAGCAGTAATAAGTTATAACACTGGGAGCAGAGATTTGCTGTGCCAAATAGAATTAGGACACACTACACAACCACACTCAACTCTAGTTTGAGTGCCAAGGACTACCACTAGAGGCGCACCGATCCGATCCTCAGATCGGGGGCCGATCAGACTTTTTTCCAAGGATCGGAACGCATGATTTTGTCCCGATCAGGATCGGTAAATGAGTTGGGGAGCCAAATGTTTATTTACTTTGACTATTATTGAAATTGACAATTGTGCCAAATAGTTTGCGTACTACCAATTTTTGCAGAATCAGAACTCTATATGGGGACTCGGTAATGGAGATCAGCCAATGGTTAAAAATCAAAGAATCGGGATCGGATTGGGAGCAAAAAAAAAAAAAAGGGATCGGTGCACCCTTAACTACCACAATTCTACCAACAATACAATGTTCAAAATCGAATGTTCTAATTTGCGCACTTCAGCACATATATGACATACCTTGTTTGTGAGTATAGTACTGTTTCTTGTCAAGCAAAATGAAGTCCGCCGCGACTATCCACATTATCAAAATGATATTCGAATTAAAATGCATTTAAATTAGAAAATCTGCGAAATCGGAGCACCTAGGGATCCAGCTGTCCCCACACTCTTTTTTGAGTGTGCCTCATCGCGGTGCAGAGGTGAACACAGGGTAACACGGAGCCTCTCCGCAAGCCTTGTGGCCAATTGGTGCACGAGAAGCCCCTGGGCCAATCACCCATCGGCGGATAATGATGATTACGAAAACTACGGTGGAAGACAGCCTATGACGTCCTTGGGACCGAAGCTTCTGTCTCCCAAACACAATACCAGAATAGGAACATGGAATACCAGAACCCTTTATCAAGCAGGAAGGATTCAACAAGCAGCAGCAGAAATGAGAAGACTGAAGATAGAAATACTGGGCTTAAGTGAAACAAGATGGCTTGGTAGCGGCAAAACTACCCAGCAGAGTGGAGAAACCATCATATACTCTGGACTCCCAGAAGAGCACAGTGCACATGTGAGAGGGGTGGGAATCCCAATGTCGAAGACAAGTGCACGTTGCTTGAAGGAATGGGAACCCATCTCAGAGAGAATTATGATGGCAAGATTTACATCCCGATGCCAAGACATAACTATCTATCTAACTACTATAACTACCCCACCAATGATGCTCAGGAAGTTGACAAAAAGAATAGTTTTGCGAACAACTTCAAGCCACCATGGCCAAACGCAGAAAAAGAGACATCACCACACTCATGGGAGACATAAATGCCAAAGTGGGAATGACAGACAGGGGCAATGAGTCTGATGGGAAAGCACTGTGTAGGGACCATGAACCATAACGGTGAACTTTTCGTCGACTTCTTCTCCCTGAACAATCTAGTAATTGGCAGAACCCTGTTTCCACACAAAGAGAGCCACAAGGTAACTTGGCACCCCTCACACAATGAACCGTTAATTATCCTGACAATAAACAATCTTTAAAATCGGACTGTAGCTCGAGTGACGTCACGGGTGGGCGGCGGCCATTACGTCCAGATTGAGATCAGAAATACAAGATTTAGTGTACAGAATACACTGTACTGTCTTCATTCTAAAAATGTCTTTCGATGTCTTTGGTAGGGATGTCCCAATCTTTTTAGTATGAAAAGTTAGTTTTATAGTAAACCAAGGAAACAAAAGTTGTTTTTCATCCTTAAACATTTTTTATTTTTTAATGGACACAGTGGAAAGAAACTGGTCGACTTTGAGAGGCATTATAAAAGTAATAAAACAAAATAATGCCTTCATGCATTGAATTCAATAAGGATGTATATTAAAAAATTAAGCAAAACTAAATGTATTCAAGAAAATTGTAACCAAATAGCCACCCAAAGCCTCAACATTAGAAATGTATCCAAGTATGGGTATAATACATTGGTATAAAATGTACCCAAAGACGTGGTGAATAACCACCAAAATCCTCAACATTTGAAATTAGTTCAAGTATAGGTAAAACAAATTGGTATAAACTGTAGCTGTTGTAAATGTGGAAATGTATTCAAGTATGGATCTAGTAAACAACTAGCAAAATGCTTTACATTTGAAATGTACATAAGTATAGATAAAATAAATAGCTATTAAATGTATTGGCATTTTTAAAGTGCAAATGTTCCAGTGGTGGGTCTCAACGACGTGTCATGAGACCCGCTGCTACGGTGTGTCGAGTATGTGTTCGCTGCCATAAGACCCGCTGCAACCATTTCAACACATTTCACAGCACGTTATGAATAATAATAGATCGGAAGAAGAGAAGGTGATCGGCCGATCACCGATCCACCTAGATAAGACAGATCGGCGCCGATCACGTGATCGGAACGGGACAACACTAGTCTTTGCTGGTATGCGTTTTCTGGAAGACGTGTGTGGAAGTTTGCGGCAATGAAAGAGTTAAATATAGCGCTACAACGAATGATTATTTTGATCGTCGATTAATCAGCCTTTTTCACTGACGATTAAATCAATTCATTGGTTATTTTCTACATAATAATCCGAACGATAATTAACCTGAACCGTTAATTATTTAAAATTTGCAATATTAATATAGCAAACTTTTTGCAGTTTCGCCATCTCCATGTATTGCTAGTTTGCTACCATTTCCATTTATTAGTATTGGCATGGAAGAGCCTACTCTTCCGTGCTAACGTGTTGTGTTTTCACCCATTATGTGTTGTGGGCCTACAGCATTCAGTATCTAAGAGAATGGACGGGGCCATGACATAGGGAATGCCAACTGACAACACATATTCAACACATTTGAGCAGACAATGGGCCAAACAAGGAAACGTTTCATTGCTACCGATTAGTCGATTATCAAATTAGTTGACGATTATTTGAATAATCGATTATCATCGATTAATCGGTTGCCGCTCTAGTTAAATCAAATGAGAAGCAAAAAGTTAACAGAAAGCAATGGATAAGATATGCTAACATACTTGCTGGACGAGTCCAAACAGAACGAAATGAAGTGCAAGCGTGGTTAACCACATGCAGCACCACATGGACGTTGAACTCTTACCCAGGTTAAAAGGGGTTACATCACCGCACGGCCGGCAGACATAACACTGGCCTGGAGACTGAGACGTTTAACGACTTACCAGATCAGCCGCCAAGTTTGGTGTTGGGGGAACACACACAGACTTTCACTGATGCCCAAGTTAAAAAAAAAGGCATGGCGTGTAGCTTTTAGCATTTGTAGTTGAAAGACCAAAATAAGTTATTCCACAGGTACATCTTTACACCCTTTTGGTGTCAACTATATTGTCGCCAACTTGAGCACTATTTTTTTTCTTTTGCACTCGAGTTTCAACGTCCACCAAATATTCAGAGCAAATTAAAATAAAAAGTGTTTTTAAGTTGTTTTGTTCTTGACGTTGTGTCTTGTTTTCATTGGTTGATGTTGTCGTGTGTGCTTTTTGTAGTTTAAAAATGTATAAAAAATATTTCATCCCCCCCCAAAAAAAGAAGCTTGGATTAATGTTTTTTTAATTCTTTTTCAGTTATTGCTATTAATTTCGGTGTGGTCTGCGTATGTCTAGAACTTTTCTTTATCGTGCCGAACTAACTAGGTATAGATAGTACGCGGGAGGATCGATTGATTTTCTGCATTTAAAAAATAAATACATTTGCTGTGATACAGAATTATTGCACCAACACTGTACATTACATACAAGTGTTTCCTGTGTGTTTAAAGCCAACTGAGAAGGTGTATATGGCTATAGTTTCATCATTGGTGGTACTACCGCTGGTTTCTCAGGTACTACTTGGTATGAAAGGTTTGATGGTGATCTAGAATATAGGAGACAAGAAACTCTACATTCTAGAAACTCAAAATTGTACAACCTCTCTCCATTCTCATGTTTTATTCATGTGGGGTGGACATTAGTACGTTTTTTTCTTGACTTCTGTCAGTCCTTTGTACTGAAAGTCCATGTGAAAGTCTGTTGGGTGTTTTTTCCACAGTCAACGGGTGTAAAATGTGCACCACTGCGTTTCACACGTTTTGACGAGAGGGAGCCACGGATTATCGTTCCATTTGGTGGAACGGGGTGGGGGGTGTTAGTGCTGTCAGTTTTAGGGTATAAACACCTAGTTGTGCTTCCATGAGTCCGCTTCGTTCTTTGGTGCGTTACGTGTTTTTTTGGAGAGTGCGAGACGCACAACGATTTGCAGAAATACGCCGCTACCAAATATTCGACAAGGCGCTGCGGAAAAAGTGCTTTGGGTTACATACTAGAGTGGACACGTTGTACGCACCTTGGAACACATGAAGAAAAAAACATTTTGTTCACCGCATATTAGACGTTCCACCGCCAGACTGCGTGGACGGAAATACACATAATAAATCGTAGACCGGACCCCTTTGTGTGTACCAGATGACTGAAAATGTATTTTTTCTACTATTGAATTTAACACTCGCTAGCCTAGCCGGCGCTAGCTAGCTAGCTGCTGGCCGCGTAACCACCGAGCTATCATAAGAGTCTGGAGACACGGTGAGCGCCGAGCCTTGAGGCAAATCGATCAGCGGCGAAAATGGGCAACGGCACACGGCGTCACAGACTGCGCATGCGCAGCTAGCCCTGGAGCTCGGGTGGGTGGGGGCGAATTTGTCACTCTAAAATGAAAATTAACATTATACGTAAAACGATGAACAAATTACCTTCAAATGTAGAGATTTGGGTCCTTCCCCAATCGTAGCACGTCCCAGGTGAGAGGCCAAAACAACTGGGTCATGCGTCACTTTCCATACGAGTTAATTATGCTGGCGGCTATGGGAGCATGCGCAATTCATGCTCCAATGAGCCGGTCTCTAGAAATGGGGTCCTCCGCGCTGGCCTCAACGCGCCACTGAACAATTTCCATAGAAGTCAACAGTAACCACGCCTCCGACCATGTCTCCAGATTTTCGAGAATACCTCCGTGGGCTTTACCGCGCTCTCCTGCGGCCTGGTGCCTATTAAGACAAAATGGTTATCCTCGCGCGTTTCCGCAACGTTTTTGGGTCAGCTTCGGATAAGATCCAAGACTTTACCGCGTCGCCGCTGGCGGCTGTGGTCGGTCCTGACAGGTTGGGTCCACGGCAGGCCATCCACCTCGGGAGGAACGCTCCATGGACTGGTTCTTCTTCTGCGGGGCCCATGCACAGTTGCACACTCGTTCCATACCGCCAAGAGGGGGCTGGCACCCCCTGGTGGGAATACCGAGTTATACGTCTCCGTGTTATTTTAATTGGATGTATTGAAGTGATGACGTCCGGGCGGAAAGGCTTGTAAAAACGAAAATAAGGCGTGTGTTTACAGGGTTGTTAGTTTTATCAGCTCATCTTTAGGTGCTACGGGATTCCCCGCCCCCCAATCCAACAATTGTCCTGGTCTGTTTATATGGACACATCTGGACACTTGCGAGAGATATCCTGCATTCCTATGCGTGAATAAGGATTTTTGGGGGAAACCCAAGAGCAAAGAATTAAAAGAATTGGTCAACAATTGCGCTTTATGATTGGTTGAATGAGAACATGGATCATGGTAGCCCCAAAAATGGATGTCAATTAAAAGGTATTTTCTTTTCTTCTTGCTTAGAAGGGTAAGCAATTATATATTTATTCCTGATGTTCAAATTCTATTGCATACACACAAGTCACCCTACCATAGACTGCACTTATTTTTTTTCGGGTATTTTTTTCGCCATTTTAATGACAGGGTTAGTATCGAAAGTGGGTCAGGAGAGATCAGGGGAAGACATTGGAGAAAGGTTGGCGAGGGCAGAAGAACTTGCGACGCTGCCGGTGCCTATGAACTAAGATACAGGCACTATACGTGTGCTGGGTTTATGACCATAGAGTTGATCTGATTTTGATCAGTGTTATTATTGGTTTGAATTACGTCACTCTGGATTTCTTGAGAGAAACAAACATGAGACAGATTATGTGGGCCGATTGTACACAGTGTCCGTTTTTAAAAGTAATCTCATACAACTCATTATGAATTGTAATCAGTAATGCAATCCGCTTACACTTTTTAAAAGGCAGGACTTACACTATTGCCAAAATCTTTACTTCAACTTAATAGATTTCTCCTACATACTCCTCCAATTTCATAGATGATGTTTACCAGCTGAAAGTACGCATTGCAATTATTATGGTGTGGTTAACTCATGATTAGGGCGATTATTTTGATCATCGATTAATAACCAATTTTTACTGACGATTAATCTGTTCCTTTTTTTCAATTAAAATCTGATCAATTATTAGCATGAATTATTATTCAAACTTTGCAATGTTGATATTGCAAACTTTTTTCTGTTTTTACATCTCTGCTCATTGCTAACATTTCCATTTTTAGTATTAGCATTAAAGAGCCTATACTCTTCCATGGTAAATTCGAATATTGGGTTTTCACCCAAGCGTACGTGTTGTATTTATTGTACTAGGGCCATGACACTTGAAATGGAGACTGGCATTGGGAACAACAAATATTAAACACGTTTGAGCGAAAGATGGGCCAAACAAGGAAACAATTAATCACTGCCGATTAATCGATTATGAAATGAGTTGCCGATAATTTCAATAATCGATTAATCGATTAATCGATTAATCGGTTGCAGCTCTACTCATGATGATACATTGTAAGCAATAGTCAATGATGATGACGGTAAATATTCATATTTATTTCTTTATGTCTTGCTGAGGATGTGGGATTCAAGATTGTTTTATTTGTCCCTGAAATGGAAATTCAACTTGAATGCGCAGGCTTCTGCGTACAATCAGTGTATATAAAAGTACAAGACATTCATGCAAATAAGGAAAAGAAGCACAAGACAAAAGAAAGGGGGAAAAATCACAGTAGTCATGTAGTAGGGTTAGGGGTTAACACCCAATCCTACCCCTACCCTAACCCCTTCCCTAAGCCCCTAAGCCCTAAATGACTCGCAGCTTTTCTGAACCTAGGGTGTTCACTAAAGAGTGTTTGTATCAGTCAAAGACAATGCCACCGTGAATTCATAGTACTGAAACTAGTCAATGCATAGCTATTGGCTTCCATGCGTACACTGACTCTGAGCACTGTGGTACCTTGTTAGCTTAGCTCTATGGATCCAAACGGCAGTGAATGCCGTTTATGAGTTGATACACAACCAAGGTTTGGTTACAAATTTTGAATGCAGCAATTTTCTAGTTGCTCCTATCACCCGTGTTTGGGTCAGTGGGGCTAAGCTCTGCTAACACAGTACTGCTGTGTGCCAGAGTGAGTGCACACACGCAGGGAAAAAAAGCAGTCCATAAGCGTGACACAACACATTAAACAAAAGCTTCTTCAGGCTTGGGAGTCTTGTAAGCATTCCATCAATGCTAAATGGACAGAAAACACAAATAGATTAAACTTTGAAATATACACACTGGATTAAAGCAGCATTACAGCATCTGCCTGGCTATAGGTGTGCAAGTAATAAGATAGTACAAGGTAGCGTGCTAATGGAATAATCAAGACTATTTTTCAAATATGAAGATATTTAGTTGTTGCGGTGATAAAGAAGACTGTTTGGAAACAGTTTCCCATGGTATATGTAATGGGTGTAAATTTACACCAGGGGGAGCTGCGGGATAAACGTCACACACAACGCATCAACCAATTACATCACCTAGATAAGGGGAGAGTTCCCAGCATGGAGCAGTAGGGGCTGGGGACTGAGTAGACACCCTTACCTAAGGTGTGGAACCAGAGACAGTACTAAGCACTCGATTGCCAACGATAAATGGCTGTGCAGCCTATTGCTGTCGGTTCAATCACTGTATAATTTACACGGCAGTCAGTACCTCTGAGGGTCAACCAAATATTTTTAGTCATCCACTTGGTGAGAAAAAACAAATTGGCTGTAGTCATTTCCAATTGGTGTGCTTAGAATGGACGCCGAGTTACTTGACGCAGGCCTGGCTAGAAATCCAAAAGTGAATATGCAGACAGCAATGTTCATTGTTGGTCTCACCAATTATAATCTCCTCTTTTATTTGGCGAACCTCTCTCTTCACTGCCATGAGTATGTCCTTCACATGTGCACGAACAGACACACACACACACACACACACACACACACACACACACGCATGAACACACACATATCATATACAAATCACATTATAAACAATTCAATATCCAATGTTATTCATTATTCATAATCAGATTGATTATGAATAATGAATATTCCAAAAGTAATCCCTTGCAGCCACACTCAATAATAGTTACAAAAGCACACACTATCTCTCACCTACAGGAAACTCTTTTTTTTGTTTTTAACTTTAACCCTTTGAGTACCATCACCTTCTATAAAAGGCTTACAAAAGTAATATTCCTGTAGGTTAACATGGTCCTGTGCATTAACAATTCACAACTCAATCCTTGATTGGAATGTTTTATATCAGAATCAGAATCCCTTCTTTGCCAGGTCATGGATATACACAGACTGGAAATTGACTTTGGAGATTTGGTCACCACCATAGACTTCATTTACAGTCTATGATCACCACCCTGGAATGGTAAGATATAGCAATATAATAACTGTAATCTTAACAAGTCAATTACTGTTACCCAACACTGTTCATCTTCATAAGATAAGAGGATGTTACATTTACCAACCCACCTGTTTGAACTGCTTAAGCGCTTCTTGCTTGGTTGGTGGTCCCTCAGTATGGGCCTTTGTGCATCTCATCCTAAATACAGAATATTGAATAACGAAATGTGGAGAAAGAGCTGATAAAATAAATATTATTATTATTATTATTATTATTATTATTATTATTATTATTATTATTATCATCATTATTATTATGTGTTGTATAAGTGCATAAATTCATCATCATTTATCTTCCTGCGCCAACAAACACAGGACATTTATTGATACGTACAAGTTTAAGTAGTTATGTCTTGAAGACAATATAGTAGTTATGTCTTGAAGACAATTATTATTGTCCAAGCATGGAGAATTGTAACAGTAATAACATGTTTTGGTAAAAAGAAAAAAAGTAGCTGGGGCTTGATAGACTAAGAGAAACACAGACAAGACAGAATTACTTGGCTGGGGATACTGCACAACGTTACGGTTACGGTACGTAACCATGGTTCTCTGAGTGAAGAGACTATCTCTCCACCCAGTTACATATTCCATATGTACGGGAACTGACCCCACGTGGGTCAGGTGACGTGGATAATTCTTTAAGACACACCACCTGTGGAGGTGGCCTAATGAGGCTATAAAGGCACCTGGGTGCCCCGTGCTCATTGATTAAATTTTGATGCAACGAATCCCCAAGCGGAATTGTGCTGGAGAGATAGTCTCTTCACTCAGAGAACCATGGTTACGTACCGTAACCGTAACGTTCTCTATCGTATCAGAGACTATCTCTCCACCCAGTTACATATTCCATATGTACGGGACCCTTTAAGACACACCGCGATGGGGATCGAGCAGGGTGCAATTCGAATGAGACGTCACCACCGGTGCTCAAACAAAAACCACCCAAGTGCAGAATTAACAGCATGCACAAGCACCGAAACCAGCCAGGCGCCGAGTATCGGTGCAACAAGCCCTGGCGCCAGACGCAACCAAGGACGCGGCAGCCCGCCAGACGCAAGGCCCAAGAAGTCACAACCCTGCAAGACGCGAAGGTTGGCCCCAACCGCACAGCGACACAAAGGCCCTGGCACGACGCAAGACGCGAAGCGCAGGGCAAGGCCTGTGGACAAGCAAGCCGCGAGTCCAAAAGAGAAGAGCCCATCACTGAGAGGATGCAAGCACACGCTCCCCGAAGGAGGTGCTAGCCGCCA